>KK351014.1:1265992-1303672 GCA_000671755.1 Glossina brevipalpis
TTCTTGATTGTTGACAAATCCATGGGATTTTTAATGATCTTGCGATACGTAGGAAATTGTTTTGTATTCACTGGCAGAAGAAACGGCCATGAGTCTTCGTGAAGCTAATAAAAAATATCAGTAAATACAATTTTATTGAAATTAATATTACGACAAGAATTCCATTCCATCTCATTTGAAATTGTAAAAATATCAATTCTAAATTAAAATAAGAAATGAAAACTTCTAAAAGGACCAATTCGGATATTTATGTGAGAAAACAAAAAGGAACACCAGCGTAGAAAGTAGCGAGAAGAATGTGTTTGGTTCGGAATAAATAGTTTCTTAAGAAAAAGCAAAAAAAATTACACAAAGTTCTCGGCAAAATCTGTTTCCTCATTTTTAGTTTTTGCATAAACTTCATATGTCGCATGCCAAAATAATTCCCGATTTATAAAACAGGTGCCAAAAATCAAAAGATCTTAATGAAATTATAATACAATTTATGTGAATAATATCTGCATATTATTGCTCTAATAAATAATACATTTAAAGGAAAACAATTTAAATTGATGCAGTTGCACTAACAATAAAATTAATATATTTATTTGACATCCAAGCTGTGATGCTAACTTATTGTTCTTCGAATCGTCCTCAGATATCAGTCGAATCGATACATCAAGAATGTGGTCATATGTGGTAATGGTTTGTTTTTACATATTTGTTACATTTGTTGTTACCTAAAGTCTTGTTCAGTTTGAACTTGCTTTGGTACTTTCTCACATAAAATATTTCTGCCATATAAGGCGGCGTGCGGTTTTTATGATCATCGCTGTAAGAATGTCATCTAAAGAAAACCGGGTCACGCATAGTTGTAGCTAAATCACCCATGACACCAGATGATTTCAAATAACGACGATCGGGATCATGAACATAAGAGAATTAAATATGGCGTGATTTTGTGATATAATCGGAGACTCCACAACACCGGCGATTTTTATTAGCGAAAATAGATGTAAACATCATTCCTAGCGAAAGCTCCACGAACAAGTAATGACATCTCTTACAAAAACCAATAAGAATTCATTTATACCATAATGATCATAATTTTCTCCAGAACTTACTGAAAGAGGAAGAAACTCGAAACGAAGTTATAAACACGATGGAGTCTATCGTGAATATGTAACACTTAAAGCGAATAGGCCGATTGGAATCACACTTTATTCTAGACTTTTGAGTGGACCCAATAAGTGTTGCCATCATATTTTAACTCGGTATCTGCTATGATTTATAAGTTGGGCGAGCACGTACAATGTTAAAGTCCATCCATCACCTTCAAGTTAGAGTGAAGTTGTAAAGTAAAATTTTCTATTTCACTTTTTCCGATAATATTCCAATATAACAAGGAATTGAGAAACTCCACTGAATTACCAAACGACTACTCGACGTTTAAGCAAAACAACAGCGCAAAAGGAGAAGTAACAAATGAATCTTAAAAAAGATTTTTCGTATAGAAAGAATAATTTACATGAAATGTATCGAGAAAGTTTAATGCTTGCTAAGCAAATTCCGTAAGCAACAATGATGTTATCGGAAAAAGGAGAAGATATTTCTGCAACTTGAAATTAATTAAGAGGGAACGGTGTTTGTCATCAAATACTCATGCCATGTACAGCCGAGACTATAGAAGCGTAGCTCATGTTATATTCAGAATTCAGTATTTTAAAGAAGGCATCGCCATAATTTTTTTCAATAAATTGGTAACATTATCCAGAGTTCCTTTAGAAGCAACCTGCCACTCAGTGCATTTAAAACTGTTCATTCTGTACATTCAAAATTCCGGGTTAATCAAGAATGTAGACACTTTACGGAGATTCGGAATAATGCTTTTAGTTGTTACAGTTTGAAACACAAATCTGAAATCATTTTTGAGGAGAAAAATCACATCTGATTTAAGAAACAAATTTTTCGATTCTGAATTTGAATTTCGAAACAAAACAAAAATACTAAAAAAATAATATTTGCAAACAGATGGAATGGTGCTTTATTAATTGATAAGATCACGTTGGGTCCTTTTTACACCTAACAGCGAGAAGCATAGATATACTAAATACTTTAGGTGTAACGGCCGAGGAGACGTTTCTTGAACTCCCTGCAATAAATGAATTTTTGATAAATTGGTCTATCCGTGCCTAAGGATTAGCACAACTGCAACAGCCCGCAAAAAGTTTTCAACTAATTTTTTTTTCTTTGAATGAAAAAAAACTTTATGGAAATATAATATTCAAGGAAATTGTTAAACAAATATTTAAATAATAAAAAAAATATTTTTCAAAACATACAAGTTATCCTCCTGACACACATTGAATTTTAGTTGCACAGTAGATTTGAACATAAAAAACAATTATATCTGTGTATATATAGCCGCCAAATATTTAAAATATTTAGCTTTTGTGAGATTGACGAATATTTGAATGAAAAGTTACTGACTAAGAGAAAATTAAAATTATGCGAGCTACGTTAGAGAACGCGTCTTGAGAAGTCGCGTTTCGAGAAACCTATATACAAAGTATTGAAATCTGTTACGTATATGTTTTTATAGCCACCACCGAAGAATGGAAGGAAGGAAGGAACCCAAGAAAGTTTCACTAGTTTTTCGCTATGTGTTGGAAAAAGGAATGACAACTGCAAGTGAATTCATGATCCTTCTTTAGATGGATTAATACTTAACTTAAAAATGTTCATTACACACTTTAAACTTCTTGACAAAAGCTCTAACTACTTTCAGAGCGCCTACAGTCTTATACCCAATATATTCAATGGTCGTCTCGATCTCGAGCTGCGCTAATGTAGTTTTCCGTAAAGACACTTTTCAGTGGACTTATATGCTTTCTAAAGACATGTATTATTGTGTTAATGCAGTTGAAATTCAACAAGCCCGACAATAAGATATAACTTTGCAGCACTAATTTTTTAGTTCAATAGTCTTTTTGAAGAGCTTGGGAAAAAACCCCAATATTCTAAGACAAATATTTTTTGCCGATAATGTACAAATATTCTAGAAGGTTCAAATCATCTAATAATCCCGAAAAAATCTATTTTTACAACTTAGTGGTTTCCTCTTTAAAGAAAAGCAGTAATTTTCTTAATTTTTCTCAATTTTTCCGTAGTAACAAATATTGTCAGAAATCGCACATCAACAGAAGAACATATTAATTAATAAATTGGTTATGATTAGATCCTTTCATTATATCGTATACCCCTTGTGGTACAGAGTAGCATAAGTTTCTGCGGATGTATACAATACCCACAGGGGGTTAGTTGGGACTCAACTTTTATTATACCAACTAATTCGGAGTCATTTTCTGAATCGATTTAAGTCTATCTGATGTCTATCCATATATTCTTTTGTTCAACCTACGGTGAGTCAATTTGCGAGATATTTCGACGAAATATGATTTACTGACGTGTGAGTCAGTGACGTGGCGACGAACACTAATGAAAACAGATTTGGGCGTGCCATTTTTACGGTGCTCCCTATATCATTTTTAATTTGAAAAAATTGGATCCCATGAGACCATTTTTTGAACCACTTTCTGTATAATTTTGCTCATGAAAAGTAAGCCATCGTACGGTAAAAAGGTCTAATTTTTAATATTTTATCATGCAAATGAATCCCTAATAGCAACATGACATCAAAATTAACCGCACTAGAGTAGAACCACGTAAGTCTAACTTTTGGAGCCCATAAGCGTCCTCCCGAAAAGTAAGCCTGTGTCTGATTTTAAATATTTTATGATGAAAATTGGTCTGTAATTGTAATTTAACATAAAAATTTAATTTCAACGAATCTGGACCAACACCATAATGTACTCATCGTTTTTCGTTTTTTCACACGAACATAGATTAGGAATTGTATTAGTCAAAGCGATGTAGGGGTTTTAAGGGATGGTCGGGCTTGGCCAACTACAATATTTTTATTTGTTTTTCATTTTATTTATTCACTTTTAATAGATTTGGCGATGCTTCAAGTGCAAATCTACGCAGAAATCAATGCAAGCAAATTTCGCTGCAGCTTCATTCTCACGAAGGAAAACGCTTAAGGGACACGTTTATGTGAAATAATTCTTCTGCATGAACTCTTCAATGCTTCCAAAATCTCTCTTTTTAGTTCTTGCCTTTTGAAAAATTTCTCGAAACATTTTTCAAAGTTAATTAATTATTTTTCCATACATTTCGTAAAATGTTCAGTCTCTTCACTTTATTTCATATCCACCAACACTTGATTACTTTATCAGAACGAAGTCAGAACTATTCGTGTATATAAATAATGCGCGGTAGCATCTTCTTTTTTTTCGAACAACAACTGTTTTCACTAAGCTTGTTAATCAAATTTCAACTGCGTCTAATTTCTTGAAACAATTTTAGGGAGAAGCATATAAAATTTGTATTTGAATTATGTTTTATTTTGTAACTCAATGAATCCACTCGATCGAGAAGACCTCGTAAGCCGGATGTTAGAGTTAACTTATCGCATACATTTTCAACTTTTTGTTGCAATTTTCGTGATTTGATGGACTTCAATAGCCAGGAAGAATAAAAGTAAAAAATGCTGTTTATCCTAAGAGTTTAGATTTAAAAATAAAAATTAAAAATTAACGTAAGAATTTATTTCTTCTTTGGTCTAAATAAATATTAATAATAATAATAATAACACAAAAGTATTATTTTGTAAATAAATCGTACCTTTCAAAAAAGAAAACATAAACATCGAATTTTTGATTTGCTTTTACTTTAACGTCAAATTGATGGACGCAGTAAGTTGAAATGCAAAAATTATAATAATAACGTCAGTCGTAAGCAAAACATTAAAAACCGTTATTGAAGTTATTGAACGAAAAGCGCGCAAGGAAAAGAGAGGAAAAAACATTTTGAAGAATTTTTGTTAATATTTTTAAAATTTATTTGTATCATATAAAAGCAGGGCTTTAAAATACCAAACCAAAATGTAATTTTCTTAATTTAATATTTGTGTTCTTCTGTCAAATGAAAATTAAAAGCAAAAAACATGTTATGGTCGTTACCACAGGTCAACTTTATTGCGAATGCCACAAAATGAATCTGAGTTAATACTTAATGCTCCGAAACGCAAAGAAATACTAAAAGAAGGTCCACCGCGAAATATTCGTAATAATATATTAGGAAAAGGTGCTTACGGAACAGTCATAAAGGCCGTTTATAAGGGTGAACACATTACTTATTTGAGGGGTTTTTTTTTAGAAAAAAAATATAAAATTGATTCCCTTACCAGGTAAGTCAGTCGCGGTAAAAATTGTAAACAATCTCGACGACTGCAATCACCAGACTATGAGAAATGAGTCGCACGTTTTGGGCTGGAGACATATAAACATTATACGAATATTTAAGGTAAAATATTCAATAGTCTTCTCTTATTATTAAACCTGATATCAATTAAAAGGATTTCTATTCCTCAGGTTGAGATAAGCATGAATTTTGCCATCGTTATAATGGAACGCTTTCTGGGTCACTGCTTGCAGCAGGTGTTGAACTGTACGGAATTGCCTTTAAAGCATCGTGTTTAGTAAGCCTTTCCAAATGAAAAGACATAAGACTCATTGGATTTAAGAAATTATTTACTTTAGTATTACTTTGGATGTACTGGCTGCTTTGATGTACTGTCACAAACGAAATTTATTGCATATGGATGTCAAACCTCAAAATGTTATGATTACATGGGCAAATAATGAGAACCCCTTAAATAAATGCTATACATGCAAACTATGCGATTTTGGTTCATCGGTGAAAATAAGCGAGCAAACCACTACTACAAAGGGAATAATAAAGGTTTGGGAAACCCATCAATCAATCAAATCATTCAAATTTTTGATTAAAAATGAAAAACAAATTTAAACTTTTTCAGGGGACTGTAAGGTATATGGCCCCAGAAGCTTTAAAAGAGGAATATCTCACCTCATCAGCCGATATTTATTCGTTAGGCATTACATTATGGCAAATGAAGTATCGTCGCCTGCCATACCATTGGTTAGAGTGCAATGAAATGGTAGCCTATCAAGTGGTCAAGAATAATTTGCGACCCACCGCTTGGCCAAGTCGAAAACCGATTAATAACAGTCCGTCGCTCAGTTATCAATGTTTTTGGTCGAAAACTTTGGTAGATTTTTCAGAAAACCCTTCAAAAAGTGCTCAAAATATTATAAAAGCATCTAAAACACCTTTAGGCACCTTGGATGAATCTCTCGATCCGGAAACGATGTTTCAAGCCGGCAATGCAACGGTCAATCCTATTAAAGAACAAAAGTACGATGATTTGTATATCAGGTGTTGGCATAATGATTGCTCTAGAAGACCTTCTGGCGAAGTGCTTACGAAAGATTTAAAAGAATTGCTATAAATTGTCCGTGTGTCGTTATGAAAACATTTAATCCTTTTACAGTTTTTGTTACGTAAAAAACATCGTCATTGTTTGATAATTGCAACCTCTCGCTTTGGGTGTTTCCTCATTCATGGAACACAAGAGTTGACGTTCGATTCCTTGAATTCTTTGTTTTTGATTCCTGTTTTATGTTAAATATTTTTATACATGAAAGCATTTAATCCTTTTACAGTTTTTGTCACGTAAAGAACTTCGGTATTGTTTCATAATTACAACCTTTTGCTTGGGATGTTTCCTCGCTCATGATACACAAGATTTAATGTTTCATTCCTTGAATTCTTTGTTTTCGATTCCTGTTTATTTTAATTATTATGTTTATATTGTTTATATCGTTTTTATTTTATTATTTAATAAATTATCAAGCTTTTTAAAATGGAAAAAAATTAATCGATTTTTTTTAATTTCTTCCAAAATCCCAATTTAATCCCAAAAATAAATGCATTTTAAAGAAGACAGCCCTTCAACCCATCTAGACATAAGGTATACAAATGTGGTAAACGGCCAATAGCTGCAATCTTGAAATAGTTCGAAAACATGCATCTAAAACTTTCCGTCTTTTTGTTAATGTCGCGGTTCGTTAGCAACGAAACTATTTGAACGCCTTACTACGAAATATCTTGAGGGACAAAGCAATCAAATAAATCCCTTGGCAAGGTCTCTCCTTGACGAAACCAAACGAGACAAGAATATTGAGGAAGCATCACATACTGAAACTTCGTTTTGGAAATTAATTTATTTGAATTATTTTGAAGGATTTTCTGGGCTTACATAGTTTAAGTTGATCACACCAGGTCTACGATTATCATATTGTTCCACAATGTTATTTTCCTTAGCTTTCCATAAAATTTACTTATTATTTTTCGCATACGATGTAAATGAGATGCATGTAAAAAACAATCTTTTTTTTCTAATAGTACAACATCGACGTCTTTAAAGACATGTTTCTTAAAACTTAATTTCTGAAGCCAGCAGCCAATTTTTACCGTCTTTTGACTAATTCATCCAACCATATCTGTAATATTACATTTACTATTTCCAGGCAGGCAACTTCACTAAATGACTGGAGCTAAATTGATGATAGTGAAGAGAATAAACTTCAGATCAAGTTTGATGTGATTTTAATTTTAAGTATTATTATTAATCGTTAATATGGAGAGTCTGAAATATTTCAAATAACTAATCCTTTAGTTGAGAAGTCTTTTGAAAAGTCTAAAATATATTCTGCGTGAGATGTGGTGGCGTACATAATAAAATATTTGAAAGATTATTACGCAAACAAGACCAAGCAGGTAAGATCTTTAGCTTGCAAATTTGTATCAATATATAATTTATTTCTATGAAAACTTTACACGATTGGCTTAAACATATTATTGATAAAAATGTTTAATAAGAATTATTTTTTCCTTTTTAATGCATAATTAAAAATTTATAACAATAATTTCTTTATAACAATAATTTAAAAAGTCTCTAACTAATTTAACAGTAATGCGAGTATTCCAAGGGCGTTTCCTATTTAATTTTTTTCCATAATAAAATAATACAAGCAAAAAACAAATGCTTTCAATTTATCTAATTAGCAAAATGGCCGAAATAAAAATACACGAGCGATGAGCAGCAAATGTTAATAGCAATAATACCGTCTACCATACTATATATATGTGTATATACACAGAGATATATGCATATACATAAATATATTTATATAAATATAAAAAACTCATTTAAAAAATTCTCTTAAAGAAAGCGATTTCTATGAAGCTCTTCAGTTTCTAAGCGTAATTTCTGCAAAGTGAGAGAAAATGCTTATATTATTAAACGGTTTTTTTTTCAAAAAGATGAAAAATTTCATCTATACTTACACGAAAAACGTCTTGAATTCTATCCGTGATTAATTTACGCGCCACAGTTTCTTTAACACCACGAAATTTAAGGTCTTCAATGAAATCATTCATATCAATAGGTTTTCCAACGTTCAGTGTCACTTTTTTGCCGAACTTCAAATAATACGGTTCGGTATTAGGCAACACATCATCCATTCCTTCATGCCACATTGGCAGTATAATGGGAACACGCGGCGATTCATAAATAATACGTCCTACACCCCATTTGAGACGCATCTCCTCCTTGGTCATGTTTACTTTACCTTCAGGAAACACATGCACCCATTCACCCAATTTCAATTTCTGTATGCATACATCTACAGCATCCTGGTAGACGCCACTGCCACGAACAATTGGAATGCATTTTCCTATAAATAATTGAAAGAAATATTCGTAAAAAGTCGAACGATATCCACTCTTCCTACTCACCGTACATAAAGAATAACGAATGATATATGTTTGTAAAGCAAATATCATGAGCTGCTAAGGACCAACGTATTTTAAATGTGTTGCACACGTATCGCATGGGAAGCACACCTGAAAATGGGTAAAGATTAGACTTTTAAAATTTTCTATATTACAAAGGCTTTGCATAACAAGCCGTACTTACCCCATAGACCGGGATCATCGAAGCATGAATAGTGATTTGAAACCGTTACTAAAGGAGTACCAGGTGGCCGTTTACCTATAGCATCTATCAGTCTTTGTTTATTGTAAACGTGAGTTTTATTCATAAGAACTGTTTATACGTTAATAAAAAAAAGAACAAAAACAAAAAGAAACAAATTTGAAATTAAACGTAAAAAGTAAGATTCATTTAAGGGAGATGAGCTGATGTTTTTTTTCAAGCACACAAAGTAAAGTGCGTCGTTCCTATATATGTTAAGGGTTACATGATTTGTTCGTCTTCTCTAAAACGGGAAAGATTTATGTACCGATATCGACTACCGAAATTCAAGGATGCATTACAATTGTCCTTCCCCATGTAATACCATACCAGAGTTCACATTGGAAATTCCACAAACGCGATCACCGCAACAACAAAAAATGCAATTTAGAATCTATAGCAGAAGTGGAACCAAAATACTAATCTACAACAGTTCAGTGCCCAGTGTACTGCGCACAGAATACAAGATACGCCGCCCCATTAAACAAAAAACTTATATCTAACTTATAATATATAATATAATAAACGAAACGTTGGAGCAACATGTAAAAGTTTAGAACAAACATACTCCCGATCGGCGAGCCAATGCTTTGCAATATTTAGACAACGATGATCGATGATAAAGGTTCGCCCAAAAGCGAATATGAGAACCGCTTCATTTTTCTAATATGGACTTGAGAGAAAATAACTATTTCTACGCTTTAGAGTAGAAGAGTGGAACTTTAAAAGTAGGACTTAAGATGTAACAATTTCCCGACCAGTATACGACAATTTACACAGATTTGTTCGCTTTCCAAATTTGCGGAAAGTAAAGTGAAGAAGAGAGAAGAAGAAGAGAAGGAGGCTTGAAACTTAAACTTAGTTCGAACAATCAACGGGTAACGGAACGGATAACTATAGCAAATTGAACACTTAAACTGAAACAAGCTTTTCAAGAACCCAAGCATAGACCGCTGAGAAATTATTCCTAAAGTTCATCTGACAACATTCACCATCGCCAGCTAATCTGAGAAAGAAAAGCATACCACAGCAGAACTTATGGTAACCGAGTTATTTCGACAACAAAGCATGTGTGCACGCAGAAGATGATGCATCAGATCGTACGTCCGCTAGCAAAAGTGATCGGTTTCAAGTATTTGGACTTTACAAGCCATGGGAAAAATTAACGCATTATTTAATATTACTTTTATAGCACTAAACAAACACTACGATTGTCAGAAACGAGGAAGAGAAATTTTCTTTCATAAAATATGCAACACAACACAAAGCAAATGTGATCGTAATAAAAAAAAAATAGAAAACAAAAAAATGCGCATTACAACCATGCGTTGTTATTCGTTTGCTTAATGTTAATTAATTAATTCAAATAAAAACAACAAGATTTTTCAAAGAAATCTATTATAAGCAGATTACAACACTACTACGTCATTGGTTTCTTTTAGATCAAACACACATTGTCTTTATCTGTGAATTTCGTAATAAGTCGTACACAAGTGCACATAATTCAAGTTAGCTGCACGCTACACACTACACACTAAACCGATGTACAAAGTCGTTGACTTGCATGCCATTCTCTACTCATGTATTTATAAACGTATGCAAGGTCATGGTTCCCAATTGGCTAACACATACCATGTATGTACCGCTCAACATACATTCACTGCCGAAAGAAAATTAAGAAAGAAACAATTAAATAAATAATAAAAAAAAAGAAGAATAAACGCATAAATAAAGCAAAGAAGTCATATATTAATAGATGTCAGGCCTGTGAACAAGAAACCCCATTGATTGAGAGCTGATAGCAAAATAGCTAAGGAGAGCTGGAAAATATATTTTAGACAACACAACACAATTTCCGAGATTACACTTCAATAGCAATTACAGCGGACAAGCAAATGAGCGGACGAACTGGCTAACGTATACAAAATGTGCTCAAAATCTCACGTGACTACCTTGATAAGTTTTACAAAAAAAATAAAAAATAAAGCGAGTTCTTAAAAACCGAATAAACGGATTAGCTGATGATATTGATCTTCCGATGTTTAGGCACACAAATCGAAATACACAATAAGAAATAGGAGAGCTACAGTAAGCTAGGAAAGGGAGACTTTTAATATCCGCTGCTTCATGTGATATGTAATGAAAATCTCTTTACACTGACTGGACGGCTAATCATACCAAATCTCTCTACATCATGTGGTAAACTATGGAATTTATGCCAGCACCATTAATATTTGGATTGCGAAGTGTATTGTGAGGAACAACAACCAACAACCACCAGCCGAAATTCTTTTCAAGTATTTTTTCCTTTATCTCTAATCCTTCCATCATCAACTATATATGCGCATGCGTAGGAGATCTCTTTTTATAGTGACCGTTCAAATTAAAAAACAAAATTATTTTAAAAGTTGTTTTGCTGATAAATTCTGGTCATTGACAAGGCCGTGCATACAGCCACGACAGTCGAGCAGCAACGCTGAACTTGAGACAAAATTTATAAACGTCTTTGAAACGCGTGATAAAATAATAATTGAATTAAAAGATTCACCGATTAACAGAAACTAAAATAAATTTTATGCAGTGAGCATGAAAAACACCATCAGCAGAGGGCGTTCATCACACACTTCTTCATTTTAAAGGTTATTGAAATCCCTTCTATTTTTCTTTACTTTGCTCTTTTTCTTTCTTTGCGAAATTTGTATCGACGGTACAATTGTCAACTTGTCGCCACATTGTCTGCCACTTTCAGAAAAAAACAATTCAATTCAAATTGGATTATTTCCGAATTATTCAATCCGAATGAGTGTACGCGCCTGTTTCTATTCAGTTCATAAAAAGTTACGATTTTGTCCGAATTATAAGTGATCTTATGAGAAATTATTCAATTGATATTAAATCCTAAAGAGGGAGGAAAGAAAGGAAAGCATTTCCGATTTGAATTTATTTATTTACTTCTGAATTATCTGATGTCATTTCTTAACATCATATAAAGGGTGGGGTAGTTTAAGATCTAATCAAATTATATC
Organism: Glossina brevipalpis; assembly: GCA_000671755.1. Taxonomy (NCBI): domain Eukaryota; kingdom Metazoa; phylum Arthropoda; class Insecta; order Diptera; family Glossinidae; genus Glossina; species Glossina brevipalpis. Next base: position 1,278,020 of record KK351014.1, read on the forward strand.
TACATATACATCTGAATAGTTTGAAATATTTAATGAAGATGTTCACATTTAATCTAGAGCACACTTTCTAGCTTTGTTTATACCACTCCAAATCGACGCTACAATTACTCTGAATTTACTTGCTTCAGTTTTGGTACAGTTATGATACGAATCGAGTCGAACAGGCGTACCGATTTGGTTATGTACACATCATATACAACATTTGACTAAGAACTGAATGCCTCTTAAGGTACGAACTACGGAATTGAAGCTGATTTCTCATAATAAAGCTCTTCTTAGGGGTTTAAAAAAAAGCATCGATATGGCTCAGGAAATAATCCTTAGAGGCAACTAAACGTTTTATAACGATTCTATTAAATCGATCATAAATAACTTCCGATTCAGGTAAACGTACCCTATATGTTCATATCTATCCGTTAAAGGTAGCCGGAACAAACTAGTTTTTATTATCTTTAAATAGATAAGAGAGTTCAGTTCAATTTCTGACAACTGTTTTGTATGGTTTTTATATGGTTTTATGAAAAAAGAGTGCACATTTTCGTTACAAATTTAACCAAAAGTCCTAAAACGGCTGCTAAAATAGTATGCAGTGTAGTATAAGGTGAAGGTCTAACAAGTGATCGAAATTGATTTGCCAAAATCAACTCTAAAGCACTTTAAATAAGAGAAACCTCACTTTTAAGATCATTCCGACTTTGAACGAGAACCCTTTTAAAGGCAATATAGGAACAATATCCACATCAATCAACAGAAGTTATAACAGTAGTAGGTTGAATAGATCAATTGTTCTCCGCTACCTGTAGAAGTTAGCAATAATCAAAAAAGAAAGTCAAAAAAAAAGGAAGTCATTTGTAACTCAACCTAATATTTAAATTAACAAAGTGTTGTTTCGCAGTACTGATCGCCGCAACTAGAAAACAAAACCTTTTGTTTTTATTTTCACCAAACGGTCGTACGATATTCTGCACTATGCTATGATGGTTCTCCTTCACTTAAGAATATATATATATATAAATATATATATTTATATATAAATACATTTTTGATCAGTAGAGAACTCCGAATAGTCACGCGCGTAAGGTTACACATTTCTCTGTAAATTCTATATCCTTGACACTCTCAAGATATTTTAATATGAAAACTTCATACTAAATTAAAACCTAATTTTATAGACGTCAAATCAGAAAGTAGACGCAAAAATTATAACCTACAATTCTAGCAGATATTCATTTAAAATCAAACGCAAATAGGACGCACAAAAATAATTTCCTGATTTCCTGAGTTTTAGAAAATTATTAAAATATTTAGCAATTTTTTTCATATCAGATACGGCTCGAGGTTAATATAATTTTCTACTTAGTGAACTTTTTTATAAATGAACTGCAATTATAAGCGGTTGAGAGAAAACATAATTCAAATCTGAAATCAAGCGTTTAACAGTTAAAAATGCAGTTAAAAATTAATCTGTTTTGTTCAGACCATAGTCTAAGAAAGTCGTTGCAAGCCAAACGGGTTTTTCAGAATTCATTATATATTTGTGCGGGTTTCAAACCAAAAATTTCAGTGATATACCCAGGAATTAATAATGAACGATTACTTGCATTGAAGTTTTTGTAAACTTACGCGCTACAATGTCGAGTATACTGAATGATTAACGATATTATCTGACGTCTATTTATATTTAGAACAATGCTAACCGTAAAAATTGAACACTATAGACTTTTCCAATTCTCTTAGTGAGATCCAGAAATTTAATGTTAGGAATTATTAGGATGATTTAATGAAGATTTCATTCATAAATGTTCTTGCAAATATTCATGGGATTCATTTTATTTATTAAATGAAAAAGTTGGAAATTTACTTATATTTGCTGTCATAGAAGGTTTTTCAGCCACGAGTTACACCCCTCTGGGGTAATCTCGCTTTGATTAACAATGTGTAAATATGTTCGACTTTGGGAGTCCCGTTGGATACTTCCAAGAGCTATATTTGCATATTTTATGTACGCCATATACTAAGTTCCTTAAATCCGAGTACCGGACCGACAAGATTGTACGTTAATTAGTTAACACTAGTACTAACAATTTCATCAGTAATACCGAGAAGCATGCAAGAAAAATTATATAATATATTCTTGCAGTGTGAATGTGCATAGAAAATTAAAGCAGTCTATCCGTCCATTGAAGTGACGGGTTTAAGACTTTGTCTAGAGCAACAAATTTTGAAAATAAAATTCTTACTTATGCTAAGCATACACTATGTTTTCAATTAGTTTAACTTCAGATAACTTTGTGAACTGTTGGTACAAAACACTGATGCACTGTCTGAATAATCCACTAGAGGAGTTCGAATGTTCATATAGGATGCTCGTATGAAAGTCTTAAAGTCTCATGTTGATGAAACATATTTAGGCTTTACTTCCGCAATGTGAATCACAACAACAACCAGCAGATAATTAGTGTATCAATAAATTCGGGGTTAGCTACTTAAAAAATGTATTTGATTTTAATTTCGTCTTCTTTGTTTTTTTAAAGAAAATAGATTCATTAAGGAAATCAAATGCGGCTGCTCTTCAATGTAACTGAAGTATTTTGGCTGCACGACATGCAAATTTATAGATCGCAATGTTACAAGCGATAGTACATTAAACTAGAATACTTACCTAAAACAATTTTACTAAATAATCCCACTGCGAATATAGTGATTTGACTGACAATATACCATAATCCTGATGGTCTCAGCAAACGCGGAAATATCCAATGGATATCGTAAGGGATATGTATCGGAATCGGAGGTGTTGTTGGCGCTGACGGAGTTGACGGAGATGACGGTACTATGGTTGATGGCGGGATGGGCTGAGGTAACGAAGGTAATGGTGTCTGCTGTTCTGTTTGTTTTTCTGACAACGATTGTAATAATTGCTTTTTTTGCTTCGCTTCCTGATTTTTGATCTTATGATTGTGCATTTCCGGCAATGATTTCTTATGAATCTTTTTCTTTTTATAGTCGTCCAAATGTTGTCGATTCTTATCCGCTATTGATGACGATGATTTGAAAAGTCTGCAAACGTGATACTGTTCGAAGAGTGGGCGGAAGTTTTATATTTATTTTATTATTGTAAATTTAGTCAAATAATATTATGAATAAAATGAAAAAAATCTGCTGCTGTTCTGATTTTTGGGCTTTTTAACATTCTAAGAAGAATTAATTTTTTTTTCTACTACGAAACGCATTTGTTTTTTCTTTTAATTATTTCAAAGTGTCTGCCTGTTACACACATCATTTTTGACAATTAAAACCAAAGCTTTATTTGTTAACACACTTTCTGTACAGGAACAGTGAGTAAAAGAGAGTTTCTCTCCTCTATTAACACCAGCAGCTAATGATTGTTAAAATCTGCATTCACTGAGAGTTGTAATAAAGTAGAAGGATACTACAAATTATAAAAGACTGTTGAATACGACGCATTACTCAGTCCAGCATTTCAATATCAACCAGCTCTGACAGCCACACCAATACAGATGCGCAGTTTATTTATGTATAAATGCTTTGGCAGATTAAAGGCACAACGATAATAAGTGGGCCATAGCGGTTATTTATACATGAAGGCACACACACACCACCACAAACACATGCGTATATAGGAATTTGGGGAATGCCATGTATTTGTTATTACTCATAAGTCCAGATGTTATATTCGCACTTTCCTTTTAAAACGCAATGTATTTCAATTCCTTCAGATTTTGCGAGATTAAAACAAAAAAAAAACAAAAAGCATAAATTTCCTTAAAACTATTTAGATAAGGATTGCTTCTATTGTTTTCATAAGCGTTCTTGTTGTTGCTGTTGCTATTACAATAACAATAAATCTTTCTACATTCAAAATGAACGCGGATGAAGAGGAAGATACAATAACCAACCGTTCGGTGAGAGTTTAAGACAATAACTGAATAAAATTTTGCGTTTTTATAGATGCAACTTGTTGTTGTTATTATTGTTGCTATTACAGCTGATTTTTGAATCAAAACAGTGAAATACGTCATAGAAATGAGAGCGAGTGTTAAACAAATAAAAATAATTAAAGATAGTAAGTTACATATGAACAACTATTTTTTTTCTACATCTTTATTATAATGGAAGGAGGAAAGTTTTAATCAGACAAAACGTGTAAGTAATTATTTCTTTTGATAAAATTTTAACGACTTTAGTAACAGAGTTTTCAACCGTGACTTTAACAAAACATTAAAAGTTATTTATAAAAAAGGTCTTAAAGATTAACTATAAAAACTTCACATTGAACTTAATGAAGATAAATCGATTTTGTAACTTACACTCATCAACAATAAATATCTCATGGAAACTACCTGTTAGAGGAACACATACATGCTTCAACAATATTATCCCCCTAAGGACTTTTGATTATTTCAGATCCTTCGGCAAAAAAGTGTAAAATAAAACAGCTGTACGTTTTTAGGTACCCTTTGCTTTGAGCATCGAAATCTAAAGAAATAAAGGCGGGGTTAAATTTCGGTATATTGCTTGTTGCTTTCCTTTTTAAGAAATGCTGTACCTGCCAAAAACATAGAGACAAAAATATGTGTAAGGCTAACATGCCCTGTAAGCGTGATTCCGCCTTTGAAGATCTTTAACTTAGCATATAGTTAGCATAAATATTCCGACATAAAATGAACAATAACGTGGTGGTAAGAAAATCTCTAAGCTCTTATTGATCATTGGTAAGCCTAGGAACTCAATTTTGAACTTATTCGGAATTAAAAGTCATTGACATTATATTCCAAATAAAGTCTATATCATGATTTCAATGAAAAGAAAGACAGCCGCACGTAGATGATTATGCTCAGGCTTGGTTCATTTACTGGAAAGCGATCTCCTGTTAAATAATTAATATTAAATTAAATTAATAAAATAACGACTAGACGTCAGATATATCAGATATACTTCCACATTTTCGGTTAGCATGTGAATCTAAGCGAAACAAATAGTCAAGAAATTTCGAAAATTACACTTTCTTGCACGTAATGACTTTTCAAAATACGCCGTTTTATCCCGAATCAAAAAGTTTTAACCTATGCATTGAATACAAAATTACATAGACATGCATAAGACAAAGACAGCAAAGGCTAAATCGATTCAGAAAGCGACTACGAATCCCACGGCATAAATAGATCCGAGATTTTTACGTCGGTTCTTTTTTCGTCAAAATGTCTCAAAACTTGAGACCTAAAGATTGAATACAGAACATATGGACAGACATCAAAGAGGCAGGCGAACAGAAAAACTTAAATCGATTTTGAAAACAATCCCGATGCATCTTAAATTCTGGTTGTTACGTACACCGGCATGGACTTAACATAATCTGTAGCACGTGTACCACATGTAATATAGGGCATAAAAGCAGCGTCGATTTTACTTTATTTTTTTTATAAGTAATGTTGCTGGAGAATCCGCCAAAAAAATCTCATGATACTCATGAGGCAATCTTATTTTGAACTGCCGTTAAAATATCAAGGCAACAAACCGAAATTGAAAATAATCACAAGGCACGCCAAGTTTACAAAATATAGTTTTGAGAAGACATGTCTGAAATTCCAAGCTTCAAGAAACCCTTATTTTACCTCTAATCTGTAATGTCTGCACCATGCATTCCCCAGATAATCTAATGCATTTAAAATGCATTAAGCGAGCGATTTGATTGTGCAAAATTAACCTTTTGGACTTCTGATACTATTCGTCAATATTTAAGAGATCACTGAAGGCAATAAAAGAAAGGCGATAAAAAAATTAAAAGGTTATATTAGATAGTCGGCGCAAAGTATTGTGTGCTAAATGGTACCAAAATAATATCAATTCAATGATTCAAATATTTAATTGTAGATGCAATGCTCCACTTTAAGTATTCAATATCTCGTTCAGCTTTGCCAATACCAAGCTCCAAGATGATGAATTGAAACTAGATTTCCTCGAATCTCTTACTGATAAAGACATGAATTTCAATCAACCTTCAACTTCAACTTGTTCGCAATATATAAGGAATTCATGCCGGAAAGGGTTTACATATTTTTTCTCGTAAGCTTATATGATTTATAAAAATTGAGAGGTTTTTTTCAAGCTAATATGTAATGTTCTTTAAGAATTCCTTTTGCATCGTGGAACACGAAATCAATAAACGTGACGGCGTGACCGAAAGCATTCCTTTCATAATTTGAATAACATATTCTCATTTTAATTAGTAAACATTGGAATCTATTTTAGGTTTGCCCCTCTTTCTTAATTGCTATAAAATCTGTGTTAGTTGCATAAACAAAGCATACACGATAATAACATAACTTCCTTCTTACTTCTTCGAACATTTCATAGTAATTAACTTCAGCTATCATATTACATATAACATTAAGTTTAGCTTTTCAACAGAAAGTAGGAGAAATCTTAAATAAATACGTAAATGAAAAAGAAGAGAAACGCATTTAGTAAAATGGCAAACATTAAGAATATTTATTGCTCTAATGGTCATAAAATTCTATAATTATTTCACTTTTGTAGGTCAAAGATGAAGTCGCTTAGATGTGAGACAGCGAAAAAAACTCACCTGACTCTTGACATAGCTCAGTAAAAAAGACATATCCCGTCTGCCACATAATTCAGGCAAATACATCCTGTTATTAACTTTTATGCACCGTAAATACAACATAATTACATGCGTAAGCATAAATTATCAACACGAATCCTATTCGTTTATTTTAAGTGCAAATGTCCGCAAACGTATTTTCCAATAGCGGTTTGTTTGTCTGTCACTTATCATATCGCCAAATTAGATAAATCTAATTACACACTACCTTCTACGCGCATGCCTATCGATAAAACGAAAATTATTTGTTAAATCTGTAAACATATTTATTTACAGAATAGTACGCAATTACAAGAACTCTCACATTATTTCTTTCTCAATATAAACAATAAAAAAAGCAAAACAAAATGCAACGATTTACATGAATTGCATAACATATGGTTTTGGGAACAATTCAGAAAACTGTTGTAAATCTTGCCAATAACAACAAAAATTCGTTGATTTACTTACGTTAATTCCATTACGAAGACTAAAATAAGTGATTTAAAAAACCTTGGAAGTATTCTATCCCAAAATATTTTCCTAAATAAAATCGTATTGGAGAACATTGGACGGATGGTCGAATGGCATTACCACCATAACCACCAAAAGCCACCATAATCTCTTACATATAGATCAAGCTATTTGCAGCACAATGTTTTTGCTGTCATCCTTATCTTTTGGGTAACGGTGTTACCATTTAAATTAATTGAATTTGTCGTAATATTTGACACATCAGCCGAATATATAGCGCTATGAAAGTAAAGATTTTATTTACTTTAACTAAGAAAGACATGTTCACGTTGTAAAATAAATATCAATACAAGCACTTGCTTTTTTAATGCTTATATTTGAAGCGATGTTCCTGGTAAGTACAAATACATCATTTGCAGGTTTGTATAGTGCTTGTTTTTTAGTTCTGGAATCGTCCCACACGTTCGGCGCGTCAATCAGCCTTACATATTCGCGAACGTTTCGACTTCGACCAAGAGTTTATTGACAAACTTGATCAGCTGCATGATGGAGCATTGCGCACCGGTTTGGTTAGTAAGGCAGATTTGCAGGAAGCATACAGAAAATCACGGGATATGCAATATAATTCAAGGAGTCTTAGCATGTGGTATACATTTGGAATAATGGCTTTCGTTGTGCTGCTAACGCCTATTTTTTATGAAACTCTTACCTTTCTTTTGGGAGTGAAGTGCTTTTTACCGAACAACCATTTAGTATGGGAAGCAACACGGCCGATTAGTGATTGCGGTTTTTGTCGAAATGTCGATGGTCCCCTAATTTTAAAAAATATGTCACGTGAGGAATTAGCTCCATACGCATATTCTACTTTACCAATTGTTATTAAAAATGCGGTCAGTCATTGGCCAGCAACAAGTTTGCTAAGTTTAGAACTGTTAAAAGAAATTTATGGACGCTATCCAGAAGCTTTGGACGAAGATTGTCATTTTCTAAATTTTCATTCCGACCTTAAATCCATACGAGACGTCTTTAATATGTCTCCAGAAAGAGCCAATTTAATTGTGGGTAGCACTTGGTATGTTGGTTTTAGTAATTGTCATCCTGGAGTTCTTGAAGAATTGCGAAAGTTATACGGCCGACCCCATTTCTTGCCCGCAGATGCTGAACTGTCGAATATGGACTATGTTTTTCTGGGTTATGAACAAGGAGCATACATGCATGTAAGAGTAAAGACAACTTTTAGATATTACAAAATAACCTACTTTCTATCCCCCGGAGCTGGACTATGTACACCGTCTTATGTGGCAAGCCCAACTGAAAGGCAATAAAAGTTGGATTTTGGCCCCTACACCAGAATGTGATCACGTTTGTCAATCTTTCTCATTCTACGTTGAACCGGGAGATGCAGGTAAATAGAACTTTGAAGAAGTTAACGAAACCAGTGCACTTGACTTCAGAAAAATATTCTAGTTCTAGTGGACACTCGTATATGGTATCACGGAACTTCTATACCCAAAGGACAGTTTGCTTTAACGATACAATCGGAATATAGCTAAATAAATAAAAATGCTTTAACAACAGCAAATATACACAACATGAGAGAAGACTGTTATATGTATAAAATAAATCAGAATATGTCAAAAAAAAAATGAAGGCGAATTTTGGTATTGTTAAAAAGAACCAAAGTAATTGTGCTCCACACTGCACACTTACTAGATAACTGTAATTGTTTTGTCGAATATGGCATTGCCATATTTAAGTTTTTTTAATACAACTCTGATTAATCCGAAGAAAGCGAAGTGTGGTTTGACAGCAATTTTTCATTGTTGAATTTAATAATTGTTTTTAATTGATAGCTGGAGAAATTCGCAATGTCGGGCCCTTACAGATCCCCTTATCCAGCCTATGTATTACGTAGAGTAAAACAAACACTCGCACCCAAGGAAAACGCGGTATACATGATCAATCGGAATCCTCGCAATCTGGAAAGACTGCGTATTGGTTATAAACCGGATGGTTATCATTTGGAAAAGCCAGGTCGTTCATTTTGGCATAAACTCGAAATTAATGTGAGCGGCCGTTCAGTGACAGCGGAGGTGAAGCACTTTCAGAATGGCGCAGTAGTTACGGCCAGCACTTCGGAATGGAGTATCAAAAAGCAATTATTTAAAACTAAAGATACATCAGCTTTCATTAACCTAGCTCGGGTTCTAGCGATGCGTTGTCAACAATCGGGGATAACAGAAATGTTGTGCAATATTGAAGCAGTACCAAACGGTAAATTAGACAAATTTCTTAAGACAATGGAACAAGAAGGAATAACCTTGTCCGAACCGCCTCGTTATAAGCTACCAAAGGCTTGGGATGCCGACAGACCCGATAAGCCGTGGGAAATATTAGAAGAAAATGACTTAATAACAACTAAGTAAAATTAATCGAAAAGAAAAGTATTTTCAATAAATGTTATATTTTCATTTTTCGGCGTACTTCTTTAACAATTTCGCTATTAAAACTAAGATGTTTCTTCATTCATATTTGTGTTTAATATCCTTCCACAATTTCTGCAAACAATAGATTAATTTAACAAATTGATAAGACTTACATAACAAATAAATTTCAGTACTTACACCTTTGTTGGCGGATTCGAAAACCGATTCAGATATTATATCGAAGGTCCGTTCAAAGAAGAAAGCGCTGAAGATTATGCCCACGGCATAAGTGGACGTCCTTTTACAGAGGGTATTGTAGAGGACTTTCATTTCGCTGGAAGTTTCAATTGCTTACAACCACAAAAATGTATTGACTAAAAACTTCTATTCGGATCAAAACAAAGTAAAATTATCAGTTGTCAAAGCTGTTAGCAAAGCAAACATGATGTTAACAAATCGAATTTTCCTAAAACAACAATATGAATCAATTTACTTATTTTAAGCATAAGAAAATGTTTGATTTTAACAAATGTTAGATTAAAAATTAAAAATCATGAATGAAAATTTTATTAAATTGAAAAAGCAATTACATGCAATTATTTATTGTATTTTTTCTATATATTAAAAATAAAATACATACATAAAAATTATTTTTATTAAATTTCATCAGTGTTACATAAAAATTGAAAATCATGAATGAAAACGAAATTTTTAATTTTTCCAATATCATTGGCAAACATTCGCACAAACTTAAGCTGTGTACATATTTTGAAGAAAATATTTACAAACAAGTATTCTGCATTTCTTCAGACCATCATCTATACTTCCTTGAATCTAAAAGCCTTTTAAAAATCTGTGTATGGGATTATTAATTCAAAATTTTGTGTATATTCTTGGTCTCACACAGACGTGCTCAGACATTTATTTACCACTAAGTAATTTTTATAAGGCTTCAAACTGCAGTGATGAACTTGTAGCGGGATTACTATAGCCTGGGATTGATGCTCAGGGCTTTCCAGCTGTCCGTTCCGAGACAATTTGTCTAAAAAATAAAAGGGACTTCGTACTTTTGTTTCACTTCACATAATTTTTATTGTTTAATGGGATATGTTGAAAACTACAAAGATTTTTAGAAAGATGGTGATTTTAGACTCGTATCTAGGCTCACGCTTCTAGTGTAATATATCGCTCGCTTGTAAAGCTTATGGATTTATGAATTGCGCTTCTTTACAAACTTTTTCATGTTTACAAGAAAGTTGAACGTAAAATCAAGCGAAGTTCTTACTAAAGTCTTACTACTTTTAAAATAACCTTTTACAGAGTATTTTAAATCTTACAACGAAAAGGCTTGAAAACATAATAACATACCTTCGAAGAATGTTTGATATTTCTTTTATAGTGGTTTTATTACATACGTAAAGATACTTTTACCCCTTGTGTCTCGTGTTTGCTCATGCTAATTTCTACAATAAGAATAAGTTTTGTAATAACTACATAGTTACGCAATTTATTGTTATAAATACTCTAGATATGCTCATAAAACATAGCTATTGTATATATTTATATTTGTTACATTCCTTTGTGTGTTATTTTGATAACTAATTACTTCTCTGTCGTAAACTTCTTTTCCATAAATTCCTAATCATTTTAGCTACTGTGATAATTTCACAAATACATTATAACTTCCGCTACATTCCGAATTACAGATTGGACAAGATATTTTAAATTAATTGTAATTTATAAAATAATTGATATTAAAGAATCTCTAACGTTATAAAAAGTGCATTTATAACAATGGTCGACTTAACAGATAGCTCTTCGCCATACCAACAAAGCATTCCTGATTTAGTTTTTTATGTACCAGCATTTGTTGTTTTTAGTTTAGCAGGTAAGTTCGGATGATATGGAAAAGGAGAAAAAAATAAACGGTTTCGTCATTTAATAGCTTCATGTAATAAAAAACAACTAATTGTAGTTAATAGATGTGTGTGACAAATTCATCCGTTAGGTTGTGCCAGTTTCTTATCAGATTTCAATATATCGTATCTAGGCATGGTTGTCTGCTTTCATATAACTTTCGATATTGTAACATAGGCAATATTTTAAATTTTACAAACGTTCTGTCTAACAATTCCTTTAGAGGCTATTCTGCTATTAACTGCTTGCTATTAATTGTTACCTTCTTTTTTTTTAATATGTTATAAAAATGAAGCATTTCAAATTCAGAGATGAGCAGCTCAAAGAGATGTAAACTAATATTTGCAACATAATTAGTTCATCGAAAGTCCAGGTGGCCATTCCAGTTGGTGCCATTCATACAGGCATTAAGTCTTAGCTTGATCCTTCCATTTCGAGTTTTTCGAGAAGTAAGATAACAAAAAATAAAGAGATAGGTGAACATATCAGTATGGAATGCTAACATTCTGTGATGAAGGTGATATCTCCAACCTCATAACATAACTTAAATCTTACAAGGCAACCTTTTACAGGCTATTAACATGAACGTTATTGTTTTTGTCGTTTTGATGAGAATGTGGGTTAGGTTTTATCAACAATAATTTTTCCATTTTCTGCTGAATTCGTCACAAAGAATTTTTTGACAATGACTAAAAACTTTATGGTAACTACTTCTAGGATAAAACAAGCGACATTTCGCTTGAAATATCATTATAAAATCAGGAATTTTAGCATATGTCCAAGTATTGCAATATCATTTGACCCTTATACACTAACAAGTTTCAATATCTCCCTTCTATTCGTGTATTAAAAGCAATCAAAATCTTATCATAAGAAATAAATTCTATTCGCACACACACACAATCGGTCGCATTGTGCAGTTTACCATAGATAGAATATATACTTTGCTGACGTTGCTCAGAGATTCATTTGTTTAGATTAAATGACTGAAGTGTCTACTAAAAAGTGTGGTAAAGAAGTTCGTATAATTCGTTTAGTTTTCTAGTAATAGCAATAATATAATAATAATAAAGTAGGTAATGGAACGAATTGGTTGAAGCGTTAAATTATTTTTGTAAAATTTTATTGGCTTTAAACTAAATACATTCGGATCGTACATATGGACTTCATAAATTAAAATTTAAATGAAAATTTTTAAATTTAAAAATTACATACACGTACGCAATTTAAATTTCCAAACTATATCTCCGAGCTAGTAAATATGATGATAAGAGAAACTAACACTTCTTTTACTTTTGCACAATCTCTGTAGAAAACGTGCTTATTTTTAATAGCACTTGAAGAAATGCTTTGTCTTTGATATTATTTACTAAAATTTTAAAAGCAATGTTTAATGATCTAACTTTTCTCTCTATTCATCACCTTCCATAAATAACAAAAATCATATTTTTGTTTTTTTAATAATTTACTTACAACCAACTCTAAGGATATGCAGTTTTTTAAACTAACGCAACTTACTCTTACACATCTAAACCAAATAAAAAACTCCGGATTTTTAAAAACCAATAAAATTTTTTCTCTAACTATAACAAAGTACTATCAACAATCAGCCAGGAGCAGATTCACAGATTTCTAGGACAACGCTTAAACTTTTCTAAGGGTTAAAAAAATGGCTGACGATCCTGTTAACCAACAACAATTTATGCAGGATGTCGCTGCTGCTGAGAGTCCTGATGGTTATATCAATTTAGGTGATCCGAATAATCTAAATATGCCGAGTCTAGACGAAGTTTTACAGCTAATTGAACAAATGAAGGACCTTAGTGAAGAAGAACGTGAAAATTTGCGTGAAAATCTTTTTAAGTACACGCAGACAGGAATGAATGTTGTGAGTCATTCTACGTGGGATTATACAATATTCTTAGCCATGATTAGCCTGATTATGGTAGTTTTTGGTAAGCTATAAATCTTAAAAGCCCCTAAGATGGAACAGTATAATGAGAAACATAAATTTTATATTGGTATTGATGAAAATTACGCAAGTTCTAGTTACAAATAAACATTTCAGAGTCTTTTCTAGTATAGGTTTGGCAATAGGCATGTCGATACGATTGCGTGTGGGGAAGTACAGGTACTAACGTCACTGTTTAAAACATTTTGACATTTTCGGATTTTCTACTTAGCTAATGTGTGCAGATCACGCCCATTGCCACACATCCTTTGGTTTATGCAACCATATTCAGAACATATTTTAGATATCTAGATTTTTGTGGATGAAGGAGGGGAACTAAACTCGTGCTTTGTTCTTGAAGAATAAAATTCATTCTTCATATTAAAACGTATTTTTCATTTTCTTCCACTCTCCTTTAATATTTTGTAAAACTTTACGTGCAGTAATATGTAGAGCCCACAACAATACCAGGGTAAACTATTTTAAAAAAATCTGTTATTCAACATAAATTGAAACGCTTCTGCGGTCTAATTATTATTGCCTTGTAGCATCAACAAAAACAGAATCACCTGGTATTTGGCTTTGGCCGAATACAGGTAGCTATTAGCTTTGATTTTCAACAAATATAGAAAATATGGTTCGTGAAATGAAAAGCGTGACACTATAGGGCAAGATTCGAATTAAAAAGAAAACAGTTTTTTTTATTGGATCGTAAAGTAAGTAGGAAACGGTTAGGTGCTTTATTGGCGGATACGCATTAATTTATCGAAAGTTTCCATAACCGTTGACCGGCCTCATTTTCGAAGAAGTATGATCCGACACGTAACGAATGCATTTATTTCTCCACAAGCACATAAAGTCTGTTCTCTGAACATCAAATGCGGTAAATTTCGACGATTCACCGTTGACAAAGTTAAACGAATATTCCGACCGTATTTCGGACGAAATTTGCGAACTTTCGCCACCAAGCTATTATTAATTTTGAAATATTGTCGAGCAATGAAAACGCGTTAGTCTCCTATGTAATGCTTCAGTTTCACTAACCTTAAACTTACGGCAATAAAATCAAATCTTGTACACATTTTGGGACACCTTATATAATGAAACTTATCGTAAATCTTTCTTTCTGCATGTATAACGTAATATGAATGGCATCATTGCAATCCTTTTAAAATTGAAACAGGCTTGAGGAATTCGCGAATTCTTCCTTTAAAACACTATACAATAACCGCACTTGCAATATTTAACAAGAAAAAAGAGAGATGTTTTTAAAAAAGCAAACTTGCTAAAATTCGAACTGCTTCATTACTTATAGCAATATTGGTGTTCAGACACAACCCGAAAGTGGTATAGATTCTTTTTAACACTCGAGTTATATTTAAATGGTCGTTTAAAGTTTGATTAAAATGTAATCCTTTTAAATATTCTTCCTTTCTTGTATTATAGTGTTCTTTGGTTATAAACTGTATGTAGCCTTGAAGCAAAGGGAGTTGCGGAAAGAAGGAAAACTCAAAAAGAAAGAAATGAAAAAGACTGCAAAAACCAATTAATAATAATAAAATTGTAAAATCAAACAAAAACAATAATTGCAACATATTTATAGTAATTGCGCGATGCAGTAAATAAGCTCAACATGCACGAAAAGAGGAAGAGAACAGAGAGAGAGTAGCAGACTTACATGCGAGGAAGGCCGTATAAAGCAATTTTTGAAGTTGTTAACATATACCCGTTGGAAGATGAGAGCATTTAACGATCGTTTTGCAGTTTTTATATTCACATTTTCCTTGTATTTATTTTTCGCTGTTCTATGACTTTTTAAAGCACAAATAAAATAATCTGTTCGCAAAACCGACATTTGTGTTTTTTCTGACCTTCACTTTATTAATATTTATACGTGTTGCTAGCACATATTTGAAGAGCTAAAAAATGAATAAATTCCTTGCAGGTAGTTATGTGGCGTAATTCAAATTATCAAATTCATATTGACTTGGAGGTCGTCATCGTCGTCCATATCAATTTCTTCAACTAGTTCTTCAATTTCAAAAATTTCGCTTGAGTCGGTCTCTGATGGACGTTGTTGTTGTAGAGGCATTTTATAAATTGCAGATTGTTTGAACTTCTTCTTTAGAGGTTCCTCATCCAATTCTTTGTGGTGTTCTGCGCAATGAATTCCTAATAATCGAAGAGTAGGAAAAGAATCGTCACAATAAGAGCAGAAGTATCTGCAAAGAACACAAATATTACTTAGGAAATGTTTTTAAAGAAGTAACTTTCACTTCATGGCAAATTCTATGCTCAAACACACTAACACAATCACAAAGCTTTTCTGTAATCGTAAGTTAATTTAAGGGCCCGACTTCTTCGCTCGAACTTTATATTAAATCGTCTTCGACTCTGTCCGGTTCTTTGAAGTTTTCCTAATTTTTTAATATCTTGCTTCCCCAGCATTGTTAATCACGCAAGTTGAGACAGACGGACAAAGATGGCTACAAGTATAAATATGTACACATTTTAAGCGTGTTGAGTGCTTGTAAACAAAACGATGCATTTGAAAGTAAAACTTTCGTGAATTAATTAATGTTTAAAAGTATTTCTTTCATTTTTTAACTGCCACTGGTAGGTATATTATTAAATTGATCACCTCATTCGTAAAATTCACGGGTATTACTGATCAGTGTCAAATTTTTGAGACTCATCGATAATATTTAAAAATTCGCAAAAAAACAGATTTATACTAATTTTTTTCTACAAACTTTTTAAAAGAGTTCTCTGAACTCCTTTAGCAGAATTTTTATAACGTTTCGTTAAATTTTTTGATTTTTTCCCAGTAAGACGTTTTGGTACATTTTTGTTAAACGAAACTCAAAGTAGGAGATTATTTTATTGTCAGAGTAACAGCGGTAACATTAAACATTATTGTCACCTGCCAGTTATGAAATGAATTGAAGACTTACTCAGTATTTTCGTGATATCGTCGCATATGTTGCTTTAGAACGTGCTTGCGAGTGAATTGCTTTGAACAGAATTCGCACTGAAATTCCTTTTGATTATTATGCTTAGCCATGTGAATATCCATGGATTTTTGGTAATTGGTGTTAAAGCCGCATAATTCGCAATTATAAGTTACTTGTGTATGCGTTGTCTTTTCATGATTTTCCATTTCGCTTCGATGATAGAAGCCTTTCTGGCAAACGCTGCAGAAGTAACGTTGCGTATGCTGATGGACGACATGTTTATGGATTTCAAAATTTTTGCGATTTTTAATGGTTTTAGAGCATTGATTACACGTTACGGGCGTGTGCATGTAATCAATATGTTTCTGCAGGCATTTTTGATCTTTGTAGGAATAATGACAATG
Organism: Glossina brevipalpis; assembly: GCA_000671755.1. Classification (NCBI taxonomy): domain Eukaryota; kingdom Metazoa; phylum Arthropoda; class Insecta; order Diptera; family Glossinidae; genus Glossina; species Glossina brevipalpis. Next base: position 1,294,771 of record KK351014.1, read on the forward strand.
GGAGCACTTGAGAAATTCTATAGAATTACAAAGTTTTAGAAGGACTAAAATTGTTATTAAGGTAGCTACTCACTGTTATTGTGACTGCGTGCTACGTGTACAGCCAAGGACATTTTTGTGGGGCAAAGTTTTTTGCAAAACTGACATTTAAAGTCAAGCTTAGACACTTTATCGGCATTTTGCTTTCGATGAGGGCGCTTTTTGTGGTAATAAAGGGACGACCACAATGGATAAGATTCTTCACAGTCCTATTCAATACACATTAAAAAATAAGGAATCAGACGGAAACAATTATACCTCGAATTACCTGTTTATTGCATACATACAAACGGCATACTGGAAAATTTTCATGCCAATGTTCATAAGCTTTATGCGTTTTTACATGATTACGCATACGTCTGTAGTCGTTGTATGCTCTATCGCAGATTGAACATTTAAATAAGTCGTCGCTGTGGGTGGAAGATGAACGATGTTTGTTTAATTGCTGAATACTTTCGAAATCTAAATTGCAATTTTCGCAATTATAGACAACAGTGACTATCTGCTCAACAATATCGGCGTTGAAGCATGGGGATGCTGTGTCAATTTCCGTGTGTATCTAAAAACTCAGAAAGTTAGCAAACATTACAAACAACTAAACTTTTAATTACTTGTACTTTTATCTTTTCACTTTCATTGCCAACTAGACCACACTCCACACAAACGTAAGCATGGACCTCTGTTTCGGGCAAATGAAATTTTTGATGTTTTCGGTAACTATTTCCATTGACAAATTGTTTCGAACAGTATTCACACTGTAAATATTTGGTTTTGTAATTGTGATAAATAGCCTAAGATGTTAAAAAAAGAATACTTAAATAGGCTTTTAGACATTTTTTAAATAAATTTCTTACCATATGCGTTAGTAAATTGTGACGATATTCATATTTTTTATGACATTGTGAACAATCATACCAATGTTTTGTATTATGCTTTTTCATATGGCTTTTGTACAATTTTTCATCCCTAAAAAAACGATCGCATCTGAAATAAGAAAGAAAACTATAACTTCTTTGTTCCCCTTGATGATGGAATATTGAATTAGTGGTTTGTTCATTAGTTTATCTAAATCGCTTTCAAACTGACCAGTGACGAGGTTACAACTTACAAGTATATATTAAAAATTATACTTTTGCTATAAAGTCTCGTTTTGCATGTTTGTCTGTGAAATTGAATTTATTTTTTCAATGTTTCGAATTTTTACGCTTAGACTACTTAGAGTTCGACTTAGGAACCCATTTGATACACAACCGGCGAAACAATGCCTTTCTTTTTAACGTAAGAACGCATATATATCTTAAATAAAATTTGAAGTAAAATTAAACGTTACATACTTTACACAGGCCTTGACGTCGTCTGCTTCATGGCTATAATTAACATGTTCAAAGAAATAATTAGGATCGTTAAATTTCGCCGAGCATATCAAGCAAATATTTGGCCGGTATTTTTGCAAATGAAATTGCATGTGAAATAGGAATCTGAAAAGTAAAAGCAATGAAGGATGGAATATTTAAGCAAAAGTCAGTTTTACCTTTTGAATGATGGAAAACCTACATTACAATATTTGCATGTATTGCCTACTCCTGGTACGCGTCTTAAATCACGGCAGCAAGAATGTTTGTTATATTGTGTAAAATCGGAAAAATTGCATTGACATTCAGGACAGCTTCCATAGATTTTCAAGCTAAAGCCCATGAAAAATGTAATCAAACAATAATTTTTCTTCAATCTTCGGAATTTACCTTTCTAAGCTAGTATAGTGTCTTATAACAACATGTCTAGCTAAGTGCTTAATATTTGTTAAAACTTCATCGCAATCTTTGAACAGGCACACAAAATTTTCCTCAGTGGCTTGTTTTGTAAGGCAAGCATGTGTTAAGAGTTCTTGCAATGTCTCGTATTTCCTCAAACATAACTTTAAGCAGAAAGGAAAAATTAATTAAAATGTCCTCTTTTTTTTTTAATATTAAGTACTTTGCACTCAGTTGTCCAACGTAATTCTAAATTTTCAAATTCGGTAGTTAAAACTGAATCTAAATAACCGTTAAAATCAACGTAATCAACAACCAAAGAACAAGGATTTTCTGGAAATTTTATACATCAATCATAATTATTTTAGCCCAACAAACAAATAAAAAAAATTACCGTCAAAGAGATCTTGTGCTTCTACGTAATCTGTGGAGACTTCATCTTCAGTTGCAGCTTCCTCGCAATCGCTGTCTGCAAAATCAATGTCAGAACTACGGGTATCTTCTTCTACTATGTATTCTTCGTTGAACTCTTTCTCGGCCTCAGCTTCCGTGTTTGCTTTATTGCTAACCGAATTCTCCGCCATCTCTTCAAATAATTTATTTTTAAGTAAATCATCGCCGTAATCGGTTTGATTTTTGTTGGTTATGTTTTCTTGAGACGAGTTAGATTTATTTGTTATATCCAAATTGATTTCTTCAGTCAGGAATACACTTTCAAATTCCTGGAGATTTTCGGTTCCATCATTATTATCTGAAAGTATCTCTTCGCAGAATTCGTTAGACAATACACTGCTGTGCTCATCATCGCTGTGTTCGAATTCTAACTTGTTTTCTGAAGTTAATTGTCCCGCATTTGATCTCTTGCCATGTTCTTCCAAATCCACTAATTCAATTAAATGATTCACACAATCGTCACATAATTTTTGATTATTAGTTTCCAAGACTTTTATGTGGAAAAACTTCTCCACCAATTTTACTAACTGTAATTCTTTACCCAATTCATCGAACAAATCTTGAAACTGTTTGCTTTCATCTGTTAAGTCGTTCTTGATGAAATTGCAGTGCAAACAAACGTCAATATGTGATTCGACGGTCATCTGTTCACACGAGTTTATATTTTTACTTGTTATTAAACTTATTATCAATATAAGGGAAATTTCAATTTGTTAAGTACTTAAAACGTTTGAATCAGTAATATTAGTTTCTTTTTTATTTACGACACATTCTATACGGCAGCCGAAAGTTAAGAAACGCCATTTTGTTAAACGCAGGAATGTATTTTCACGTCCATTCACATACTACAATTCTAAAAACGCAGGGTTGCCAATACTTTAGGACACTCAAACCTGGATATATTACTTTCTCTTTCGACTGTTGAACACTTTGCAATGTTACAAATATCTTATTCTCTCTTTTTCTCTTATAGTTTCTGAAATGTATTGATGTTGAAGAAAGATCTTCTGATACGTGTGATACAAGGTTTTTTAATATCTTCAGAATATCGCTACAAAAAGGGAAATAACGAAAGATTTCTGTTAATATTTTGATTGCATACCGAAGGTAAAACTAAATTAGCAACCAAATCATTGTATAGTAACGATTGAAAAACAAATTGTCTTTTCTATGCGTCCATCAGAAAATAATGTCCGGCCACGTGAGTTCACTTTCTAAGATGAAATGTAAGGACTGTTTCGTAGAATCACCTAACAAAAAGCAACCAATAGGCGTAAATTAGTAGACACTTTTTACTGAAAGTCAGTCCCAATATAAGCTACTTAGAAGAGCAAGTAACATGTAATACTTCTTTCAATCTGAATATTATCGGCTATATGTATAAACTAACTAGGTTTTCTGTAGCATTCCTTGCCGCTTTAATAACCATACGTTCTAATCCAGGCCGAAGAAGTTTTTGCTTGCTTATGCACACGTTTCCGCCATTTTAGCGTCAATATATTTATTGTATCGTCACTTTAGCATGTCTGTTTTAGCTATTCGGTTGCACGTGCTATGAGACATGGAGAAAACTGGAGACATGTTTTTGCAAAATAACTTTCTGTATCCTATGGATTTTAAACTACAGTTTATTATATTGTACAGTATATTATTGAGAGCTGCTTAAGCAGTGGAAATTCGAGTTACGTTTGCAATATTTTATTTCAAGACGTTCTTAATTTAACAATTGTAACAATTGTAGAGAAAATCGTAGCAATTATAACAAATTTAAAAATATTTTGATCAATTCGCATTAAAGGTAGAATGCATCTTAAAATAAACCAATGTGTTTGATACTTTTACCAAAGATCTATAATGTTAGCCATAAGTATATATTTAAAATCTAACTTTGCTCTCAATTGACTGTTTATAATTGCCATGTTATGAATCATCGAGGTTTTATTGTTCATATTAAGGTTTTAACATATCCATAGAGTTGTAGAAAGTTTTGGTAAGCGTAACATATACTTCTATAACAGCGTATACTACAATTTATATAACTAATTAAAGTTTTTCAATAAAGCAAAATAGCTGTATGAAGAGTTAACGATCTGTAAAAATATCAAATAATAATGAATCTAAGATATAAAAGTTACCCCTAAATCTCAAAAATACTTACAGATGTAAAGGCCGTCAGATTGAAAGAATAACATCTGTTTATAGTTTTAATACGAATGGGCAAATCGAGACGAGCCATCATTTGTAGAGCGAGTTTCCGATTCTCCTTATTCCAATCGACCCAATTGGCTTTGTATATAGCTAATGAAAGCTTTTCACTAGTCAATGTCACTTCATTTGCAAAATAGCATAATATAAATATTTGGGCAAACATGCAGCATTGATAGAGAAAGCACCGGATAAAATTTAAAACTTCCTCCCCTGCAGCAAGCTAGCAAATGAAACGAGAAAATTTATTACTTCTATAAACACCTGAAAAAATGTTCATACATACTATTATCTGTGTAAAGTAATATATAAAGTTTATGAACCTACTTGTGTGTGTGTGTGTGTGTGCGACATCCATGTACAAAACGCCTAAATGGAAAATTTGTTTGGCGATAGATTTAGAATTTTTTAATAACATTTTTTGAACGATATAGACAAAGATTAACGCATACATGAAACATTTATTGGAAGATGGATTTGGGAAAGGTAAATCGGATGAACGAGAGTTACATTCTACGCTTTTCTTCTTGCTCTTCTCTATTTATGTTGTATAGTACAGTGTGAGTATCCTTTGACCGATTTGATTTTTAACAACTACCAACTGAACGGACTCTCGTAGAAAGTTATCAACAAAAATGTAGCGAGTCAAAATTGCTTTAGCTTATGCTCCTACATGAGACACGTTATTAAATCAAATATTTACATTACCGACATACCATAGACAAAACATAAAAGTTCGCTATCAACACCAAAACCGAGCACAAGATTTGTATAGAAAGCGGTAAACACATTAATTCCTCCATCAAGTGAGTTAAATCCAGTATAAGATCGTAGTAAATTGCACAAGCTTTCAATTCTTTATTAATTTGTAACTGATTTTGTTTACTATTGGATTTATATCCAATCGCCTCTAAACGTTCGCTCAATATATCCAGTTGTCCTTTGATATAGATGAAGAAAGCGGCTCCCAACGAATCATAAGCAATATTCATGACGCAACACAAGCCAAAACCAAGGTATTCATAGAAATACATAATGAAATATTTCCACGGCACATTCGTATCGATAAGTTCATATATAGGCAAAGGTAACTCCCTAGTACCTTTCAGAAATTGTATCAAAAATGTTATATTTATCGATACCAAAGACATGCCTCCATACAGTTTTAAAACCGTCTTTGACAATTGCAGAGCTTTTTTAAAAAGTTTATCTTCGTTTAAATTTTTAGGCAAGAAATCTGCGATGTGTAAAAGATCGAATAATTCTCGGAATAAGTGATTCTTCATCTTCACTGTTAAAAACTTTCCCAATACTGTTAGAGAGCTGGCTAAATTAAAGATCACTCGTATTACTTCGCTTATATTATTAATATCGCAGAAGATTTTGATTATCAACAGTATAGCAAACATTGCTACCAAGAATATCGTTACTATCCAGGAGTAGAACGCAAATGCCAAACGTCTATAGTAGCCCACATTTTCTGGTAAGTCCCATATAGACACGATACGGAATATCAGCGTTTGTTTGCTATATAAAATTTTAACCGATTCACTGGGATTGTCCATCACGATTGGAACAAAACTGAAACCGATTTTGACAAAAACTTCCTTAAAAGGTTTCTGCATTTAATTATTCCTTATTATGCCTCACATGTAACTCATTAGCTTCATATTTGTATTGATTAAAAATTAGAGAAAAATTTGTCTTTTAATTAATTAAAAATCAATTATCAGTCTATTAAATATATTTTCGCATGAGATAATGTGTTCCTACTACAATAGCGCTCTTATCAAAGAAGCCTTGAAAACGCAAAGCTTTCGAAGCAATAAATGTTTCTTGGTGCATCGATTCGTCGAAATGAGTTATTAAATCTAATAAATTTAATCAAAGATTCGCTCTTGTGTAGCTAAACTCGCTTTATTCGTCTTGATGTTTATTAATATTTTACGATGTTGTGTAACCTGTATCCCTTCGGTCCGTTTGTCTATCTGTTAGAATTACTTCTTAGAATTTTGAAAGCAGTAAAAATTGAAATCCAACTCAAAGACGGGAACAGATATAGTTCGAATTCATTTCCAAATACGAAAGTGAAAAGTCTTAAATAATAAAATAAATTGTTGTTATATAAAACTCTCTTTTCTATTTGACCTGTTTTTTCTAACATTCTTCAGAATAGAGCGTAGATTTCATTTGCAAGTTTGGAATAAATATTTACAAAATCTAAACGAAAATTATTTACAGAAATTGGAGCTAAGCAAAAGCACCTTATTCTATCGAGCTCACATGCATTTAATTGATTTTTTTCTTTAAAAGTTACGCGATTCAAATCTCCTGGCAATAAACAATTCCTCTGTTCATAAACTTTTTGAAAACAAGTCACAAATATTTCAGTTCATCCTAAAAATTATATGTTAATTCTTCTTCTTCTTTTGCGTACTTTTCAGATAGACGTTTTTGCCAGATATCTGAGTAAAAATTGAGTTCACTTTCAAATTAAATTAACATAATTGAAAACATGAAAATAATGTTAATGTAAAAGAAGTGAAGTCCTTATGATTGTCAGATGAGTAACATTCATTTTTAGCAAAGGGCCCTTATATTCCCAAGCGGCTATAAACTGGAAGTCCGCGAAACTCTCGACTTAACGTCTGTATTAAATTTTTGAATTGTTCCCTTTGCCATTCATTACTGCAAAGATATGAAATTCATTAAAATTCACGAAATTTCACTAAATCCTTATATTATTTTATATAGATTCTAGGGTAAAAGTGCCACGAAATTAATTTCAGTCGAGAATCCCGCAATTTTCACAAATCTAAATTTAGATCTTTACACTCTAAACTAAAGGGAGCAGGTAATGATGATAAGCATGCAATCTTAGGTTTCTGTTTTAAATTTTTTTTTTTAATGAGAGACTCATTCACTCTCGGCATATCTTTAAAACTATATTAATGAGCCGAAATAGACCACATTTAATCTTAGGCTGATATCTATAATTCCGTATTATAATATTCTTAAAGAACTTATTGCTTTAATTTATAGATTTATGGTAATTTCGAAGAACATATTGGTTGGACTTATAACGCAGCCTTTTCACAATTTGTACTCACGTTTTCCTTAGGAGTTTGAATTGAAAAAAAAAACAAACTTAATACATTAATGAGATACCGGTTGTAAAGAGCACATGCAAACCTAATTAGACATAATTACCAATAGATTGCATTCTTTTAAAAAATTCATAATAATCGCGATATTCCGAAAGTGTTGAACACACTTACATGCCATTAACCAGCAATTTTGATAGTTAGGTACTACAGTGTATTGTATTATAATATTTTGTAGGCATAAAGAAAACAGACAACGCCTACTCTTCATTAAAAGTTGATGTTACTTTTGTTTATTATTCGTATTCTCTAATGTTTGGAAAATTCACAAGAATGTGTTTAAAACTTCTTATATACTATATATATGGACTGATAATTAGTTTTTAATTAATCACACAACAATTATTTTCGCAATATTTCGTTGTTACGAAAATAAAAGTAATGGGACGGAAGATATAAAAGAATTAAATATAAAAACCTTGCAACTTAAACATTTGAGATGTTCTTGATAAAATTGCATTCGATTTTAAATATTAAAAATTGCGGTGAACAGTCCTGCGAAATTCGTCAAGATTTTATAAAACAGATTAATTAATCAATTAATTATAACAATGAATGTCTTAAAGACTAATCGTGGGAGCATTGCGATAGCTAAATGGAACATAATAGCCACGAACATTAGCTTTTTTGGACTATTTGTTAAAAGTATGAATAGGAGAATGGCAATAGGAATAGAAATATGAACAGAGATGAGAATATAAGTATTCTTGAATTCCTGACGGTAATTTCCTGTCGTTAGGTCCTACTAATTATTCCCAGCAAGCAATAAATTGTTTAGTGTTAAGCAACGAAAAATATTTTTGATTTTGTATTTAACCCATTGATTTGTATTAGATAAGTTGTATTAAAAAGTTAAATCTTCATACTCTTCAAAAGGTGTGATATAAAATGTATTGCATTGAATACATTAAAAGTCTAATTATAATATAAAATAGATTTCGTAAATCTTTTCATATTATTCAGTACCCAATTATTATTTCTTTAAAGGTCACCTCTTGCACTGTTACGTTGTTTTTATTGGGAAGCAACAACCTCCTTGTTTTTATACTTATTTATTATATTTTGTTAGTAGATTTTAAATAAAACATAAAATTCGAAGAGACAGTAGTAATGAAATAAAAGAAGAATCATTATATTGTGACTTGTATATCATTCCATCTAACAGATTAGAGAATTTAAAAAGCTTTGCAAAACTCGGCGTTAAAACGTATGCTGCCATGTCTTCGGCCCCAATATAGTTGTTAAGGGTAACGAGTTTTCTCGAGTTTTTCTTCTAAGAAACGATGCTTT
>KK351014.1:1319527-1480259 GCA_000671755.1 Glossina brevipalpis
ATAAGACTTAGACTCTTCGAAAACGTTCGACTTTTAGACTTTGATTAATAATTATGAAAAAATTCAAGAGAGAGCGAAAAAAAAAAATTTCCTTTTTGGAAGGACTTTGACTGACGTATTCATGTAAGTGTTATTGTATAGGCATCAGATTTTGTGGGTGCAAGTATGATATTGAAAGGTGTGATGTTTTTCTAGATTTATAGAAGTCATGTGGAAGTTTTCGCTTGAAACGAATCTGGGATCTGTTTGAACGTTTTGTTTATTTTTAGCTTGAACGCTTAATCCGGTAGTTATTGTAATTCATTGAAACAAATACCCAAAATGGTTTATAGTCGAGCGGTCAAATTTTTAATTTTAATGTTGCTACTAAAGTTTATATTTCGTATGCATAAGACATTGACAATGCAAAGGACCGGACTAACCAGACAATGTAGATTAGAATTGGCTTTAGGTTAGGGTTAAGTTAAAAGTTTTTGTAAGCGCGGAACTATGAAGTGCGTTTGTTTTTTCTTTTTTTGTTTCTAGTTTTTGAAGATAATTCAATTTTATCATATGTAATCATGGAATATAGGCAAGAGTTCCCACTAATGTGTATCTTTATAATCTAAGTGAGATTTCAGATTGGTTCAGGTATTAGCGTGCGGGCGCTTATTCCTATATATTGCTATAGATATAGTTTGAAAAACTACACCAAGGGAATCGTTTTCCTTGTAGTAACATATTTGCAAACGAACAGTTTAACAAAAATAAGTAGAATTTCTAAGGTGATAAAAACAAGATTAAATTCGAAAATCTGTTAACAAATATTTTTTCTACGTGCTGTGAAAACAGATTTCAATTGTTATAGTTTATTTATATTTATCTATTAAATAAATATGAATTAAATTTAATGTATTTATTAATGTATTTATGTAATAAATGAATTTAGTTCCTTTTTTCGCTATTTTTTAAACTTCACTTACCTTTAATATTTTATCGCGATAGAAGGATAAATCGCCAATTTTTTTCAATTTGATTTCATAGCTTTGTCCTTGATTTAAATAAGTGAGAGTATCCTCATTATTTTTCGTAGCGATTGAGGTGGCCGCTGCTAATATGTACTGAAATCTGAGAATTACTCAAAATAATATTCGAATGATCCACAAAGCAACGATCGATCATCAGAAACTCACTTATAATCATCGGTATTAACGGAGGAATTTGTCGTTGTATCAGCTGTAGTTGAACCATGATTAGTAATAGCAGTGTTGCCAGTAGCAGATGCAGCATTTTGTTCAATTTTATTGGTTCCAACTATTGTCAATAGTTGATGGGGTATTCCCGCCGTATTGAGACGACCTAAATAATTATTTAGCATATGCGTTATAAATATTAAAAAAATAACAAAAATCGTTAATAATTTTTTATATAAAATATATTTTTTTGTAATAAAAGAAATTTTAACACTTAGGCCGATCACTCTTTAGTAATGGACTGAATGAATGAAACATTAAACATTACAGTAAGTATAAGACTATAAGTGCTATAAGTGTTCTGTTCTCGTTTCGAACCGTTAATATAACAACAAATTAATTAATTCTCGCTACCTTTACTCACCGTTGATTTTAAATTGATAGGCCATGTAACTAAGTTCGAAACGCGTACAGAAAAATTTTATTAAATTTAAAGTGATTTTTTTCAGATAATTTCAAATATTTATGTATAATTACCGGGTTCAAGAATATTATTATTATTAGTTTTATCTTGATTGACATTTTCCTCCGACAATTGTCCATTAGTAGTAGTAGCATTATTTTGAGGTGAATTACAAACGCAATGATCTGTTTTATGTTTTTGTATTGCCGTCGTGGCGACTGATGAAGACGATGATTCCTGTTGATTATTGATCTTTTCATTTTTTGAACCATTTATTCCAACGGAACTTTGTAAAGTATTCAGTGATGTCTTACTAATTTTCAAATGTTCACTTTGAGGTTCCTGCTTTAAAACCGTTAAACCCGGTGAAAACGACATAAACGATTCACTTGAAAAGGAATTATGAAAAACAAAACTTCGATTAGTTCGGTTTTTGTAGAGATATTATATATTTTGCAAAAAAAATTAAAAGTTTTTCGAAATGTCGTGATCTTTAGTTTTTGGTGGATTTTTCAATCGCGGACATTTCGATGTTGCCATCTTTAGAAAAAAGAAAATTGCTCTTACTTATTAATATAAGAATTCGTGTTGAAGTCGGCATTTAAATCGAAACCCAAATCATCACTCCATGTAGACCGACCTAAAACACAGATAAGAAGAATCTGGATATGATAATGAATGAATACTTTTGTAAGCAAAAAATTTCAGTTTTTTAAATTTTTTTTATTAGAATTGAGAATTGAATAAATTGTTGCTGCTGTTGATTTCGATTTTTTTTTTTTTTGATTTTATTGTCGCTTTTGAAAGCAGTTTGGGGCGGTGTCTTGATTAAAAAATTTTCAGATCGCTCTAAATCGGAAGTTATTGATGAGATTTCGAAATTTATCCATTGAGCCAAGCATTCCTTCATTCATTCGATTTAATATTTTTTTTCAATATATATGACAGAAGAGCGTATAAAGTAGCGAATGAAAAGACGAATAGGAATAAATTTCACTAGAATTAAAAATACGTAAAAAACCTAAAACGCGCATTTCTGACTGTTACAAACGAAATGATCATCTTAAAGGCCAGTGTAAGAAATAAATACAAATCACTTTGAATAGAGTTGAAAGGCTGTTAACAGCTCGAGATTAACTGTGTACTTCCCAGTAAAAAAACAATTTAGTTTACTGTGATTTCCACAAGAGTAACACGTGTGTTTGTGTGATGAAATCGTTCTTTTTTCTAGAATTGTTCTTCATAATCATAAAGTTGTAACCATTCATCGGCCAGATATCTTAAAGGCAAGTCTTAAAGTATTACACCACCACTTACTGTTTGCTATGCTAAAGAGAATTCTAGAGATTAAATAGATATCTTTAGGTCTACTTTACACTCAACAGAAACACTGAATTTAAATTCGAGGAGTGAAGTAAGTAAGTGAGTAAGTAAACCGATGAGGCTTTCAATAACAAAATCAATAATCTGCCCTAACACATGTTTACGTACCTGCGAAAGTATTCTGATAACGACAAATTCGTCGATTATTATTATTATTATTATTATTATTACTATTATTATTATTATTATTATTATTATTATTATTATTATTATTATTATTATTATTATTATTATTATTATTATTATTACTATTATTATCAAAATTTGTAAATGAATTATTCATTTTATTTGTTTAAAGTTTTTGAACGACGTCATCAAGATCGATATTTTATAAAAGTACAACAGAAATTCGCTTTAGTTGTTGCATCCTTAAAGGAACATTTTGATTGATTTAATTAATTGTCGATTTTTTATTTCGAATTTGTTCATTATTTTTTCTTTTCATTATTTTACTTTCGCAACATTATCCCAATAAATTATTTATTAATTATTAGTATTCTGTGTAATTTGTTGAACATTCGTAATGCAACTGAAAATTTTAGTGTCTTTCTGTCATTTTTTTGATAATAAAAAATCAACAAAAAAAAAACAAAATACAAAACACAAAAAACAAAAAAGTGAAAAGGAAATTGAAACAAAAATTGATTATAAAAATCCAATAAAGTGCAAAACGTTTTTTCCCTAAGTATAGAAATGTTATAATTTACAATTAATTTAGACAACGCTTGATAATTTTCCTAATCTTAGGAAAGTAAAAATCATGTGTGTATGTATGGACGTATGTACGTTCATACATTTAAAATGATTTAAACTTTTTATAATACAGTTGTAACAAATGGCTAATGAATGAACAAGAGAAAGATAACTTACAGCATATTTTCATACCAAGCACTCACTCGAAAGGGAGATATATTCATTTTATCAATCGGTTCGTAACACTCAAATATTATACACTTTTCATTAATACAAAATCTTTCAGAACCGAATGATTCTGAACGAATGAAGTTGAATGTAGTTTCCGAACTGATTGAAAACTACTGAAAACAAATGATAAAAAATTTGCTTTAAATGAAATCGTAGATCATGTGATCGACAAACCTTTCGGGGTCGATTCCCGGTACGGGAGTTTAGTAAATTTTTAAAATTTTTATTTTTTATTCATCTCTTCATAGATATACAGGAGGACAGAGGATCAAACGGACGGACGGACTTGTTTAAATGGATTTCATATTTTATACTGCTTATGACTGCGTATACACATAATAGAGTTTTTGCAACCATTTTCTAGATGTTAAGCAAATGTTGATAGAAAAAATTCTATTTCGATATTGTATAAAATTTACTAGACGTAGTCGATTCTTTCTATTTTTGTACGTATATTCTGTTACTTTCTACGTATTTTTAATTGCATTTGGTGTAGCTTATAAGCAGTCAATAAAGAACTTTTAAAGTTTTTGTCGAATTTGATCCACATATCTTGGTCTTTACTACCTGGGAAATAGCAACCGCAGTCATTACGTGGACGGACAGACGGAAATGCTAAAATTGATTCTAAATATATGTATTATATATATACAATTTGTGGGGGCTTCAAAGAAGCTTCTTTGTGAGTGTTGCAAACAAAATGAAGAAATGAATATACCGGCATTATTCGGTGGTAGGTTTAATAAAACGAGCACCAGTTAAGTATAAATAGACTTCATAATGGTGTCTTTTACAAATGTAATGTACATCCATCATCCTTTGATGATAACAAAGACACACCCTAAAAGCAAAACATGAGCTAAGCTGACGATTACATTTAACCGCCGACAAATCTACGATTGAGTAGTAACATAAACGATTTATAAATAACTCGGAAATTTGGTAACTGAACGCATGCATTGATAAAGATTTTCAATAATAACGATTATGGTTTTCCCGCCTGTATAAAACTTTGCGCCTAATTCATTTGATTTCGGGAGCGTTAAAGCATTATAATGAAAAGTTATAATTTCTGGAAGATCTCTTATATCTTCAATATGGAACTAATAGTTGTTTCTGCAAAAAAAATAAAATTTTTCATCCTACTTCTTCATCGCATATAATCACTTGACTTAAGTTAAAGAAGCTGCTTTCTTAATAATTGTTCTTTCTTTGTTTGGAAGAAAAGGTTTTGGAATAATAGTATTCGAGAGAAAGTTATTAAGGGAAAACGATTTCAACAACCTAAGAGCAAATAATAGCATTACAGTCAAGTGAGGACGACTATTCAATACCCTACATCACCTTGACTAACGTAATTCTTAACTTACTTTCGTAATGAAATACCATAAATTATACTTTGTTTCCATGCTAAAGTATGCCTTCCGTGCGAACACTTGTAGGAAAGAGGTTTCAAAGTCCGAATTGACGCTTTACAAATTTAGGAAATTTAATTTTCCATTCAGGGATTTTATTCCTCAAGTATTTTTTATCATAACGTTTTAAAAACTTTATTGTTGTAAAAAGACTTATTGTTTATGGAAATCCTTTTATGTGGTGTAGTCCATAAAATAGACCAACGTTGTCCAAATTCCGTGCAGTCATTTTTTTGTTAATTATTATTAGATAATCATTTCCATCACAAGTTATTTAAAATTAGGCTTTTTCGTTATGTAAATGCTTAATTATAAAGATAACTCTTTTTTGAAAGGGAATCCAAGAAATAGCCCTATGTAGTCCAAATCTTGTACACTACATTTTTATGTGAAATTACTAATAAAGATTCGTTTATAATATTTTTTTACTTTTCATAAGAACGACTATATGGAAAGTTGTTTAAGTTATGGCTCCTTCCGATCCAAATTTTTCAGATTGATTTTATATGTAAAAATAGTAGTTCTTACCACTTTTTGTCTAGAAATATTGGCAATTGCAATTTTTTCATATGAAGACTTTTCAAGTAAGATATTAATCGAATCCATTTTCAATATGGTTCCTAGATCAAAACACATCAGCATACAAAATTTCATCTAAATATCACAAAAGTTGCGACATAAGCTTGAACACAAATTTACGTGGGCAGACTTAAATTGATTTATAAAATGATTCTCTGAATCGATCGGTATAATTAAGCTCTTCTGGATGTTGCATACATCAGCACGAACTCGTTGCATTCTATATACTATAAGAGGTGTAGGGTATAAAGAAGTCTAAATGCCCAGAGCTATGAGTTTATCGGAATAATGACATTTAAAGAAGTCGTTAATTATAAGTTTAATTATTTTATTATATTTCTTTTTGAAATTTTTTTTAGAATGGCAATACCGGACCGCCCGTTCCTAACAGACATCTTTAATTTGAGGAGCTTTGTCTGCAGCACGCAATGTAATTGGTTTAGCCCTGAATTAGCAAACAAAAAAAAAACAAAAAAAAAAGAGACATAATCTACAATGAATGAATGACATGGGACTCTTTGAAAACATATGAATATGAATTTTGGTGAGTATTTGAATGAAAAAGTGTTGATTTTTCCAACAAACAAGACAATCTTTTTTTAATAAACTGTGTGTCAATTAACTTAGCGCACGTACTCTTACGTATTGCGTTTTCGAATGTTGTTTTCAACATACGAGTACGTTATGTTGTTAAAAAGTTGAATGAAACTTGCTAGATTTTGCAACAAGTTCCAGTACCTAAGTACCGATATGGGGTACAATCATATTCGCAAAATTCTATTTTTAAATCATTTAAGATTTTTCCACACCCACAATAATTTTGTTTTTGCATTATTTGTAGACATCAAGAGATCATTGAAACCAACAACAAAAATCTGATTTTTAAACAAATTACTATGATTTCTCCCATAAGGTCTTGTAAATCGATCATTCAGTAGATTGAATCAAAATTGATCGCATTCATTTATATATTCAAAGCTTTTACCACAGCATGGGATGTGCGAGATATGTCGTTTCGTTTCTAACTTCCGGAAGTATTTTCCTCATATAATCGTATTTATTTATTTATTTCAATATTTGAGAGAAGCATTACACAAAGACGCTTAGAGTTACTTGTACTTGCATCTTATGTGTATATAATTTAATAGTATTAAATATTGTAATTAACGTATATGAGAATATTTATAAGATTAATTTAAAAATAAATAGTTTAATTGATATTACGATGAATGGCTTATCAACGTTTCGATTCGAATGACTAAATCACAAAAGGGAAATAAATGAAAATGATGATTATCACAAGCAACGTAAAAGGGATTAAGTAATTCAGAGTTAAAGCGATAGAAAGACAAATTAGAAAATAGAAATATGGTGGTGACTCGACAAACGCCGGGAACTATTAAAATTCATTTCAACAAGTAAAATTCCATTTTCTAAGTCAGCAATAAAGATGACGTCAATATTGATTATGTATCTACTCGATTAAAGGGGTGTGAAGATAAATTCGAATTGAACTAACAACGACGTTTACCGATCACATTAACAGAGCTCTCTGTAGATCTGTAAAGCAATTAGCGACAAGCTGTTGTTAGATTTGGATGCCTACTCCCTCTAAATTAAGATACCTAGGATACTGTTGTAAACGCCATGTAAATCTACATGAAACAACCTTTAAAATTATATTCAAAATTAACCCGCTTCTTTAGTGAATTCGTTTCAAAAAATGCAATTTGTATGTTTACCAAAACACGTTTAAATCCGCATGAATTCAGTGCGTTGATAAGAAACTCTACAGAGAGGTTAAAGAGAATATTGCCATGGAACCTGCCAAGTTGAAATGAAAAATTCATCTTATTTTTTTATTCATAAATCAGAGAAGGGAAATGAATGAAAACAACTATTATCACAAGCAACGTAAAAGGGATTAAGTAATTCAGAGTTAAAGCGATAGAAATACGAATTAGAAAATAGAAATATATAGAGTGGACGTAGTGTCACCTACAGTTTGTTATTTTTTCTTTTTTTATTCCCACAATCGAATCATGTGGGTGCATTCATCTGTCAATTTTTTCGCAATACCCAGAAGGAAGTTTCAAAGACCCGATGAAGGGTGTATGTTCTTGATCAGCATCAAATTTAGATTCGATTGAAGTATGTTCGTCTGTGCAATATCAGTTGTAAACATTTTTGACAAAACGGTTGGAAGTTTTTGCACACAGGTTGATATTGAAAATGGGCCAAATCGGTCAAAATATACGTCTATAGTGTAATGTAAAATGAATCTTTGTTTTCTGAACGTTTTGCCCATTACAAAATTTCCAGGGTACGTGATAGAAATGGCAAAAAAAATCTGTCACGCCCATTCATTATTACACCAAACAGAAATCTAGATTGTTTCGGTCTTCCTTCCTTTTTCTTTTCTCTCCTACAGTTAACACTAAAGAGTGAATAATGGGTACTAAGAAAAACGTAGATATTCATTGGAAATGAATCGATGGATCTTATAATAGTTAGGGTTCGAAAGATTTATTCACAACAACCGAAGAGTGAAGTTACAAGATTTGCCTGACATCCCAAACGTACTAAAACGCTCTATTTTGTACTTATAATGAGGCATAAGGAACTTGTCTTTCTAATTTACTTGCAGCGCGATAAACACATCAGCGTGTCATGCAGTGTCTATAATGGCAAAATAGCTGAAATTCGAATTTGCGCCTTACCTAAATTATTTTCCAAATCTTCAGCCTCTAGTGATTAATATCTGTTTGGAATTGTCGAACGGATCCTCCGCAAGGTGAAATGTTTTATAGAACAAATGATAAAAAGATAACGAGGAATTCTGAGGATCTTGACAGATTGTTTTCTAAAGAGGATATCGAAATGTTGGAGAAGCAATAGAACTATTGTATCATTGTTTAGGGAGACTAAGTTGATGAATAAAATTGAATTTTTTTCTTACTTAGTCCCGATGTATTACTTGGTCGTTGCATCGGAAAATGTGTTGAAAAATTAGATAATAGTTCATGGAACTGAATGAATTTTTCAAAAACAATTGCAATTTCATCAGATTAATAAAACTCTCTACTTCCGATGCTCTTATTTATAAAAAAAATTTTATTTTGTTAACAAATCGTAACAGAACTGACATCAAATATTTAACACATGAAAATATTTGTATTTCTGCGTGTGATCCTCTGAGATGGTCTATTGAAATAACGAATATGTCTTGAAAACTTTCTCTAAGGAAAGAAATGTGTGTCTTCCTAGTTTTGATCATCGTCTCCAAAACTTATTTAGAGTGATTAATATTTAGAAATAAAACAATCGCTTGAGTGTTTGACCTCGGTAATAAATTTCGTCTTCTTGTTCGTCCTTCACTGATGAATGCTTTGAAATAAGCACGCAAAAATAAAATTTTGGATTAACGCAAGCCGACCTATTCGATGTCGCCGGTTTTTGAAAAGCCAGTGTTCGCAATGATTTACTTGCAAAATCATAAAATTTTGTATTTATTCATTTTTGTTAATTGGTAGACGTGGATGCAGTTTGAATGCGGAAGTGATCATCCGCTTATAACAGGGAAATAGCCTTTTTCTTTGTATTCATGGAGAGATATTGTAGAGTGAAGCAGAAGTGATGCGATTTGTTCGCAATAGAAAAGGAGAAAAGGAACTCTAAGAGACCTAACAATTTAAAACTTCATAGACGTACATGTCGTAAAGGTCAGCAAATTTAAAAAATATTAACGTAAAGATTGTCGCATAAAATCACGCCTACATTTAACAAACTGTTTTTGAAATTTGACGTGTGAGTCTTGGCGATGAACGTTAACATTCATCAAAGGGCGAATACAGCTTACTCGCTTGCATTCTACAATTCCCGTAAAGCTATACCTCAAGTGAGACGAAATCTTCATCGAAAGTTCGCCAGTTCGCCTAATTACCCGCTTTGCATTTCCAACTGTCGCAGATTATATGTAAAAGTGTTCGTTTATTAGCCTTTTATCTCTTATTTACCTTTATCAACAAAACCGTAACTACTACTGTACGGTATAATAATTTAATTTACATAATTTATTGAGAATTTTTTCGTTTCAATACAATTAATTGTGGATAAAAAAAAAAAAATTCAAATATTATTTCTTTTTTTTTTTTTTGGTTTCGTTTGTATAGTTAGTCGCTCACGTAGTATGTTGCGTGAATACTTAAAAACTCATATAAAATTGTATTTAAAAATTTTTGTTTATATTTTTTAATTGTATGAAATTTTCATTACATAACAACATTTTGAAAGCTTTTGAAGGAAACTAATTTGACACAATTTTTAAATCTACGTTATATTGTGGATATAGCTTTTCAGAGAGTTTCTCAGTGGGCTTGTCTTGACCTTGAGTTTCCATACTGTAAGATTTATAGTGATTAGGTAGGTTGATGGAAACTTGTAAAAATTCTGGATGTTTTCCAGAATATTTCTCTATTTTCAAATTTAGTTAACCGTAAAACAATTTTTTCTTTGTACCACAACCGCAGAACGGGGTATGTTCATTTTGTCAATTTGTTTGCAACACACCCAGAAGGGAACCTATATATATAAGAAATAAAATAAAGTATATATACATTTTTGATCAGCATCAATTTTAGAATCGATTTAAGCATTTGCGTCTGTCCGCCTGTCTGTTGTTGTAATTTCGGGGATAAACATTTCTCTGGCCACAAAAATGAAGACATCGAATTCAAATTTAGTCAAAATATTGGAAATTCTTGCGTCCATATTGGTACTGAAAATAGGTCAAATCGATCAAAAGTCAAATCGATCAGTACAACGTAAAGTTGGATATTTTACTGATTACTCCTAAACTAAATAAAACACAAATATAAAATATATATTAATAGATTCAGAATAGATGATTCTATATTACTCGTATGAAAATAGGGAAAATCTCACCCGCCCATCTAATTAACTGAAGGAGTGTTGAAGTTTCATTGTTTTTCTTATTGTTAAAATATGGAATACGCCTGGAAAGAAGTTTCAGAATTTCCATAATGTTTATACATTCATAAGCAATATCAGATTCGAAATCCGTATAGGCATATTCATCTGTCCGCCTGCTTATCTGTCGTGAACATGCCTTTAATCGTCAAAATGGAAATATTGATATCAAAATTAGCAAAAGTCTGTCCATCTGTCCGCCTGGTTAAGTCCGTAACGTCTACGGTAAGCATATCCCCGGTCGCAAGGTGAAGATAGCTGAATCGCATCCGACAAAAATATTGAAAGCTCTTGCATTTGTGCCGATATTGAAAATGGGCCGATCAGTCGGAGGACTCGCCTATAGTATAACGTAAATTGAGAACATCTTTGCTTTCTGGGTATTTAGCTTACTAATCAGAATAAACAATAAATATTGCAAATGGGCTAAATCGGTCAAAGGACACGCCTACACTGTAACCTACGTTATTAACTCTGTGTTCTTGGTTTTTGGTCATTATGGTTAAACCGCCACAAATACCCAATAAATATTTCCATACGTGTTTTTTGAAAACGGGGAAAAATTAACCACGCCCGGCCAATATTTGCGAGTATCGAAACTTAGCTTTTTTTTGTTTTGTTTTGTAAGATAAAGGAGGAGGAATACAATTTTCTTATTTGTTGTATTTTTATTTCGTTTAAATTCAAAAATTTCTAAAAAAGACATCAAATGATTGACAATTAAATTCAAAATTTCACAACGATGATTACGAGTCTATAAAAATTGACGAGTCTATGCAGAATTATTGACATTAACTCCTGCATATTACGCTGTCATCTTCCGGCGGGGGATATAAAATTTTTTGAAAAGTATACAGTTAGTTACAAACTTTCTATTATCTCAGCAGATTAAACGTTGCTGTGCTACGAAAGCTAATCATAAACTTTTCATTATATAAATCATTTTTAATATAACATAATTATATTATTTATTTATTTATTTATATATTTCAGTTTGTTAAGAGCAAAATACAAAAAAAAAGAATTTTTCTACATTCATATCAACGGTGGAAACTGCACCCCAGTCATTAAACAACTGGAGTAAGAATATAAATGAAATATATAACGAAATATAAAAAGCGGACATTTTTATTAAAACGATGTTGTTGATCATGATGATGATAATGATCATTGTTGTGATGGTAGTGACGATAATGATAATAATGATGATGATGATGATGATGGTGAGGAGAGCTTATCGGCTCATGTTTGTTTTGCTTAATAATTGTTGTGATAACCGTCAAGTAAAGTCTAGATTATCTAGAGGGCATATTATATTACGAAAACAACAACAACAACAACACATGCGAAAAGTTTTCTTTTATAAAGAAAAATGTGGAAACAAACTGAAAAAGTCAAATAAAATGTAATTTTTTCTTTAATTAATAATAAATATTTCAATTTTATTAAAATTATTAAATAGTTCAAGGTCTACGCAACGTTTGACTTTTGTTATAATTTACATTTACCCTATGAGAATATGTTAATATTAGCATCCCATATGTAACATTAATATATATGTACGAACGTTCCTCGTTAGTATGAGATGATATTTGTATGCGATTATGTTCTCGGAGCATTGATTTGTACATCTCTCTCTCTCTCTCTCTCTCTACTTAGATTATGATCGATCTGGCCCTAGTCTCGCAACAGTTCATTTGGTTTTTATAAAATTTTCTTATATACTGTTTCATGATCTTTTGGAGAAAACATAATCTCTAATATTTCCTCATGTAAAGCATGTAAAAGCAAATAAATTTAAAAAAAAAATGGCGGGAAAGACAACAGTTAGTTTCCTCTTGATATGGGTGCATTTCTTCGAAAAAATTCGACAACAATTTTTTAATTTGACTTTATCACATGTAGGAAAATTATAATCGGCTATGCCGAATCTTATATTCCCACCACCTCCGCCTCTATTAATCACATACGGGGATGGGTATAAAAAAGTTAATAAAACGAAATAAAATAAATAAATAAATATAATATATATAATAAAGTAAATAATAAATAAAATAAATAAAAATAAAACTCCATATATATATATATATATATAATCTATGTAGGCGTGGCAGGTTTATTCTATTTTTATTTGCCAATTTTGATCGCGATGCCGTAATGTTTGCGACCAGAAAAGTGGTTATCGCAAGACATTACACAGATAAGCACA
Source organism: Glossina brevipalpis (assembly GCA_000671755.1). NCBI lineage: Eukaryota > Metazoa > Arthropoda > Insecta > Diptera > Glossinidae > Glossina > Glossina brevipalpis. The sequence continues at coordinate 1,332,662 of KK351014.1, forward strand.
CGGACTGATGGGCAGATGGACGGACGAATATGTATAACTGGATTCCAAGTTTGCTGCTGGTCGAGAATATATATACATTGTGGTATCTTCGTTGCATTACAAACAAAATGAAATATACTCCTCACCAAATTACATGCGGTTGCGCTGAGTCTTTCCTATCCAGCATCTCAAAATCTTAAAAAAAGGTCAATAAAACCACATTTGGATACCCTATAACATTAAATATGTCACTTTCACTTTTATGGAATAGAGTGGAAATATTTATTGTGTAAGTTCTGAGTAGTAAGGTAAACATCCAGAAAGCAAAAATGGTTTCAATTTACGTTGTACTCTGGGTTGGTCATTCGGCTGATTTGACCCATTTTCCATAACGCCGTAAGTACAAGAACTTTGAATACTTTTGTATGACATGATTCCGCGCTATCTTCACCTTGCGACCGGGGAAATTCTTACCGTAGGCATTACGCACTTAAGCAGACGGGCAGATGAACAGACGGAGGGATCGGCACACCTAGGTAGGTTCCGAACCTGATAGGGTTTTTTTTTGATGTTACAAACTCTTTCACGAAAATTAAATTTTAATGCCCTATTAAATTAGGTGGGCGATAACACGCGATAGTTGGCGCAAGATCCATTGGCTATGATTTATGAGCAAAAAGCCCAATTTTTTGGATTCTGAAAGGTGTACTTGGTTTAAGTTCTACTTGTCCTTTGACTGGCTTGATTTGTTTTCAATACCAACCTTCCTACTTCTTACATTTCTGGCAAATCTGAAGCCGATATCTTCATTTTTGAACACAGAAATTTTACACAGATAGACAAACGGACTGACGTAAATTCTTAAATCGATTCTATATTCGATGCTTATCAAAAATGTACATTCTTTTCGTTATCTCTTAAGCTTCCTTCTGGGTGTTGCAAACCAGTTGATAAAATAAATATACTCCCACCCCTTAGTTAGGTATAATAAACGAAAAGTGCTCTAAAGAAAATCATCTTCTGCTTATTAAAAAAAAAGAAATTAAATTTACTAAATAAGTTGCTAACACAAATATTTACTGTTTTTTCTCTCTAAATATTTTTTTATGAAGACACACTTTTCTTTGCCTTTGTCTGCTTTTGCTTCCATGAAATTACGTTTTCCTCCGCTCTTTCTTTCTTTTTTGTTTACAGTTGACATGATTGTGTTTTTATCCATAAAACAAATACTTGGCATTATTTACGAATTCTGCTTAAGGTATACAGAAGTAAAACAGTTCTAAATAGAATTGAATTAATACTTGGAATACTATAGAGAGAGCGACAAAAAGTGTTGGGGGATTCAAGAGATCGAAGGGAACTGGCAAAATTTGTACTCAATATATGGTGACCTGGATGAAAGTTTGGTTTTACACATGTTCCTAAAACAAGGTTACCAAATCCAGACCATGAAATGGATCACGGTATACGTAAATGAAAATTTGTGACATCCGACAAGGGACGTTGAGCAAAGAGTTGCTACAGATATTTTGTGGGATCATCTACAGTGTCTCAAATTAATTATACTATAAAATGATCACGATTCCGAAACTGAAAACGGAAAAATAATTTTTATGTCAATGAACAACAGCAGCGTTCACAACGTTACAAACCAAGATCATCGTTTGACTTATATGCTCTTAATATAATACACCGCTCAATAATTCCCAGGACTAAGTAAGAAAAAGTTTTTTTTTTTTTTGAAAACTATGCCGCAATGCCTTGGATTTCCGAACAACAAGCGGATAACAATAAGTATGACCCCCAATCTCGAGAGCACGGTGACTATGGCAGCAATTTCGATCTCAATGAATGTAATTCTCCAATTGTACCCATTAGAGATTAAATTGTTGTTTTTGCTCAACTCTAAGCAAACACGAAAGTCATTTGGAAAAGATTTTCTTGAACAAATTTTCATGCAAATCGGTGAATACACCTGATATTTTACACCTGATATTTTTAAGATGTCACCAAGCGCTCTCAACTTGAGTTTCCGATTACAGAGAATAATTTTGAAAAGTTTTTTGATTTTTAATAAGAAGACACAAGTTTTTTTGGAAGTTTATATTATTTTTAGCATAAAATCCGAGCCGTACGAACGCACTGAAAATCAGTAAATGACCGGCAACTTGTTGTTTTCGACGAAGCACAGTTGCCGCAAAACTTTTGGCAGCAATTTCGAATTAGAATAATATTTTTTCCATTACAAAGTGCAAAAGGTACAAGAAATTTGGTCTTTTTGTGCATTACTTTGAAAATAAGAAAAGTAACGCGCTTCTAAAACCACTGTATCTGGTGTGGAATATTAAATTTTGACAGGCCTTGTTTGAGGTTTAATACTTTCTAAAAATAATATCGATTGTTTGTTAGAGGCAACTTCTATTTATGTGAGTCCCGAGAATTATTGATCGACGTCTTGATTGCTTTCTTTTTTTTTTCTTTTTGCATTTTGTAATCATAAATGTTAAGTAAGCTGCGACTGTATGTTATTTAAATCGGTGCTATATAAACAAGGATCGATTATTTGGTAATATTTTTATCATGTTGTTAACACCTTTTAAAAGCCTTTTCTTTTCATGCTTTAGTTGAATTTAACACATTTTTTTTGTTTTTTTTTTTTCTTGAAACTATTGCTTCTGAAAATATTTTTAATATGTTTTGAAGCCGTTTCATTAATAAGAACAACAACAATTTTAAAGCATTTCTCTCTTACGATTCATTTTTATATCATACATCACTTACCGCAAGACAATTTTTCACGTTTATATTTATCTTTTTCGGTATTATGCTGATGCTGATGTTGCGGATGCTGATGTTGCGTTAATTTATTTATTAACTCATCATTATGATGCTGGTTTATAGAATTTTCTCCGTGATTACTGCCAATATCCAGTGAATCCCAATCCATTCGTCTTTTGCGTGAATTGCTATTCGTGTAAATCGTTTGAATATTTATTATTTGTGGTCCTGGTGATCCCTTCGATTGATCGTCTAATAAATATTAAGTAAAAAAAAAATGGTTAAGCCAAGCGGTTATTCCGTTGATCTTTTGAACTTTGAGCAATAAAAAAAAAGAAGATAATAACTTGAAGATGTAAACATCTTACCTGGCCAGGATTCTTCAGAATTCGGTGGTGAATCAACAAATGTCAACACTTGCTCATAATCACCAGCAATATGCGAATGAAATCCATTCATTAAGTTACGATTCGTGTAATTTGTATGCTGTGTGTATGTATGTAAAAGAAATAATTTAAAAAAATTTGTTTTATTGAAATATAATTACAAAATGAGAATAAAAAATATTTTCAAATGAATATATTTTTTAAGTTTTCATTTATTGATAAACTTGAAGAATTTTGTTTTTTTTTCTTTTTTCTTTTTGTTTTTTTTTATGATTCTGTTTAATCCACTATGTTGTTCAACGATGTTGTACTCCGAACTCAGACCGTAAACTGAAAATTCTCCGTCTCTCTCTGCCTTATCATTGTGATTGCGTCTTATGCGTTTAAGCAACCGAATCATCCTGATAATGCTTTTCAATATTTTCTATTTTGCTTCATATGTACATATAATGAATATTTCTTCTTCTTTTTCTTTTTCTTTTTCTTTTTCTTTTTCTTTAATAAACCGAATGACTGCTCATTTAGTTCTAATCAGTATAAAACAGTAAACTTTTTCATCACAAAATCATTAATCATATAGAGTTATTGAGCCAGTTATATAGAGTACCTTCCAAGTGTGCACTTATTATCATTTAAGTGTGAAAAGCAAAACATTTCAAAGTTTTCTTTTCAAAATGTAAACAAATCAAGAGTATTTGCCGACGTTAAGCCTCAAGTATCGATTAAATATTAACTAAAACTCTTCGAAAACCATAGTAGAGGTAGCCTTTGCAATGCAATTGGTGAGTGGATGTCATTCCATACCGCACAACTATTGCTCGTTGTTGTACCCATCATCTAAAGATAAAAGGGGGATAATATTAGGTTAATTCTTTCGTTTGCAAAACATAAAAGTACGCGTATTGTAGAGTCAAGAACTACCTTGAGATAGTCCTTACATTTTAAGCTGCTATCTGTTCGTCCTTCTATCTAGGCTATCTGACACCTTTATTATTCGCAAAGGAAAAAATTTCGTGGCGTTTCTCCCAATAGTCTTGAGTCTGGAGACTCACGTAACTATAGTCATATTACCTCATCATTCATGATTCATTGTATCACTAGTGATGGAAGACAATACCTTAGATAATTAAAACCATTTGGAAATTTAACCGAAACCAACTTCGTTAGAAAAATGTGACACATCTGATCTTATGAAGTCTTAACGAAACTAAATGTCGACCAAAAGCCAATTTTCAGGCATTTTCGGAAGACAGGATACAAGAAGAAGTGAAGTAAAAATTTAATGGATCGAAATTTCATTTACGAATTGCTATTGAAACACAACGAAATTGATTTATTTCTCAAGAGACAAATGATGGTTGATGAAAGGCGAGCTGCCATGCACGGCAATAATATGCGAAAAGGTCGTGAATGAAAGTGAACAAATGTCAAAACTCGAATTGTCATTAGCTAAGGTAATAATTTTTATTTGGGATTGAAAGGAAATCAAGCCTCATAGGCACTTGGACATGGCTAAATGAATAATTAATTGCACCGTCCGCAGTTGATCTACTTGGCAATTAATTTAAAATGTTTAGAGTCAATGAATAGGAAAAGCGTTATCTTACATCACAACAATCCACGTAGCACACGTATCTAATGGTACGTCTAAACTTAACGAAAGCTCGATGCAGAAGTTTTGTCGTATCTGTCGTATAGATCGGACATTGCCTTTCTGCGGAATTCTCTTCTTGGTATAAAGCTGACTGCCAAAGAGATAGAAGTTATTTAGTTCCCTTTTTTGCCTAGAAATCTTAAAAGATCTATAGTGATGGGTCATAATAGCTTTATCAAAAAAATAAAAAAATGGCAAAATTTGCACGAAATGGAAGAGATTTGAGTAATAATTTATTTTTTTTAATAATTTATAAGAGTTTCGGGATTTAGTGACACTAAATTTTGAAAGAGTTGCTTAGAATGAATCTGAAAAAAAATTCTTTTTGTGCTACCAATGTTTTCCAGATTTTCTGGTTTTCTAATTAATTTTTTCACGCATACTATGGGAATCGAATCTTATATATGTACACATTGAGGTCTTTTTACTTAAGAGGCAATGAAAAGGTCGAACACTGTTAGAACGAAATTCTGCTTTTGCCAAAAATACGTTAAATTCTAATGTCAACCTGGTTTAATGAAAACTGAGGTAAAAATTAAATTTTTTCACTTAGAACATCTTAAATGCAAATGTTGTACGATATCTATTTAAGGGTTTGAAGATAAATTCGAATTTAACTAGTAAGGCCATTTACGAACTACATTAACAGAGCTCTGTGAAAGGATTAATATACATCCACAGAGCAATTAGCGTCACGCTATTGTTTATTTAGCAGCCTAGTTCGTCCAGACTAAGATCCCTAGGAAACTTTTGTATACGATATGTAAATCTTTATGAAACAACCTTTAAAATTATATAAAAAATTAACCCGTTTCTTCAGTGCATCCCTTGCTTGAAAATCAACGTGTTAACGTCAGTCCACCCTCGCAAAAATAGTCAGGTTTAAGACTATAGCGCGGCAAGACTAGAATTTTCCAACTATGTTCACTTATGTAACGTGAATGGGTATGAAAATACTTTTTAAACAAGCTAATCAAGTTCAAATTTCGCTTTCCAGAGCTACTTCTAACAATTTTTTAAATTTGGTACCGTAACATAACACGACTATGGCTATTCTTGACTATTCTTCCACTTCCGCGCGGCATTAATTTCATACATATTCACGTGATATATTTGAACACAGATGGAATTTTCTGGCGCTAAACTTTCATATTTGATTACTTTTGCGATGGTCGATTGCCAATATCGATTTTCAAGCACTTATTGAAAGGAATTCAGCAAGGAAACTGAGTAATTTTTGATGTAATTTTAATGGGTGTTTCATGTAGATTGACATGCCGTTTATAAAAGTCTCCTAGGTATCTCAATTTGGACGGAGTAGGCTTTCAAATGCAAGCATAGTTTGATACTAATTGCTATACAGATCTATGTTAATCCTTTTCCAGAGCTCTGTTAATGTTATTGGTAAACGTCGTTGCTAGTTAAATTCAAATTTATCTTCACACCTTTTATATCTTTTAGATAAATATGTTAAGTACATAAAATAAATACATTTTGTTACTTATTGTTATTATTATAATTTTTTTTTCTTATTTTGCAGACAACTTAGTCATGACGAGGGTATTTTGCATTCTGTCAACGAAGTCCATTAAGAGCAGAGCATGGTCAAGACTACACTTTAATTTAATTCATAAGAATTGCATACATGAATTAAAAGATCAATTTGAGGCAAGGGCGCTTAAATGAATCATTAAAGCACTTTTTTAAAATAATTTTTCTGATTAATTCTCTCTTGTTTTAATTTGAATTCTAAGAAATACAAGAAATCAAATTAATAATCAAAATAAATATTGTGTACCCACCGACATTCGTGTCATCATGCCAGTGCTTCATGTGCTTTAATGTAAAGAATAAGTTTCAATATTTTATAATAATAAGCAGATGACATCAAAAAGGTGAAAAAATTAAAATTTTAGGTTTCTATGGGTGTGATCCATTTTTCCTCCTTTAAACGTGAACAGTAAGGCCCTTCCTAAAATGGATTTAGAAAATTTCAGCCTTCTACCTTTCATAACTTATGAATAACAAGGAAAAACTCACAAATGTTTGCTTAGAAAAATAGAAGTGCTTTCAGTTTAGATGTGTCCTTTGATCAATCATTTGTTCCATTTTTTCAACACCAAACTCCGTTCAAGAACTTTCAAACTTCAAGTGGATGTCTTAATTTCCAAACAGACACACAAACGGACAGGCGAATAGACATGGTTAGTTCGATTCAGAATATGACGCTGATCAGAAATAAATTTACTTTGCAGGGCCTTTGAAACTTTCTTTAGGCCAAGGCGATACCATGGACACATTATCGTCTGTGTTTCCAGTTCAGAGTTCTGAGTTCGACAATGTTTTTGACATGAAATGAATAATGTGAGCAGAATTTTTAGAATTTTGGGGACACTACAAAAACCATTTCAGAAAAAAGAAGCATAACAGATTCTTTTTTATTTTATATTTTTATTCTTAAGAAACATTAAAAACCGATCCAGAACACAACACAAATAACACAAATAAGCTGATTAAACTCTGCTAGTTCTCCATGGTTAAACATTTCATTTCATGGTGAGAAAAATTAAGTCGTTAAGCTGAAGCTGTTATCTGATGAGTACGGAGCAACCTTAAATAAGAAAAAAATCAAACTTGCTTTACCGAAAAATGCTTTTATTTAACTTGCTTTCATCTCTGCATGGCAGTAGCTCTTTTAACAATCGAAATTTCAGGCTCCTTTTAGCTACGATGGCGACACAATTTGTAGAAAAAAAATCTTTCTTTCTCAAGCAAAGCCACGAACCATTTTAAATGCATATCTGCTAAGGAATTAATAGCGTTCTATTAGACAAGCTTCTGGATGGATTGAAAGCAAAATGTAGTTAAAATACAACTATTCTACAGTTTTTTTGAATAAATATTGTAAACAAAAGAAAACTTTATGTTAATTAACGAAAATTTGATATGAAGAAATTTCTCTATTATATTAACTTTGAGAATGAAAAAGCGAATGTTAGAATGGAATGATAAAAGTACATATCAAAGTATTACATGAATAACTGAAATAAATACCTTTTCCAGCTACATATGTATAGTATGTATTAACTTGTTTTCGGAAAAATCCTTTATTGGACTTTGAAAATTGCTGTACTTAGCATAATTTACATCCCTACTGCATAACAGAGTACATCCCTGTTCCGTAACTGAATTTAATTCTACATTCTTAAACACATTGCTCTTACTTTGCTTTATGTAGAACGATCTTCAAAATCTGTAAGCAATTTCGTAAAAAGTGGGTATTGATTAAGGACTCACGCAAGACTAGTTTCACCTTTTCGCAGTACTTTTGATTTGACCACGGCAGCCAGTTAAACTTTCGCTTTTTAAATTTCATATTTGACGTAGCAGAGTTTCAAAAAACTTTTTCATATCAAATTTTAATTAATTAACATAATTCACTTTTTAGTTAACTAATTAACAAAAGTTGATGTTTTGTTTATCACATTCGTTCAAAAAAAATTGCAAAATAGTTCTATTTTAACTATATTTTGATATAAATCCTACCAAGACTTGGGTTAACAGGACTTTGCTAATCGCTTCACAGGTCTCTGGTAAACCGTTTGGTTTGTAACTTTGCTGGCTGAATTGAAATTTAACTTCGTACCCCCCTAGTTAATTGCACAAATCATTTGCATTTTTTGGAATAAATTCAAAGCAAAAATCCAAAATGCATAAATATTACATATACGAATAATAGAAATAAGTGTCGATAAAGTAAAAAAAAAAAACTATAGAGAAACATTTTCACGCTTGACTATTAAAGTTTACTGACAGTAGTGTTTCAGTTAAGTTTCACAGAAGTTTAAAAAAAATTCTTTTCCATTAATTTAGTAATTTTGATAAGCAAGTAAGCGATTTGAAGCGAGGAATAAGTCGACGCTGTGTAAAACGAAAGAAGAAAAAGCAGATAGAGTCGACATCAAATTTTTCCGGAATACAAATTAGTTCAGTCCGTTTTCAAGTGATGGCTGCGCCTTTTACGAATGTTTCCTACAGCAGATTTCAGTGGTTTCAGAGAGATGATGGTGTGAAGGTAATACGAGGTAATAAAATAAAATAGACCAAGAATAAATGTCATAGACATGTTGGTCCACGTCCAAATCATTTATTTATTTTTTTTATTTTATTTTTTTTCGGCAAACGGATTATGCTGCAAAAAGGCTTCATTGTCTGTGTCTATATCACGCTTCGACAAGTAGTTTTAGTTTAAATAACGATTAGCAATCTGTGCGAGTGAGTGAATATATAATAGAAATCGCATCCAGATCATCAAGATGAGGGTTGGATATCCGTTGTATAGCGTTATCCATTTCGTAGTCCGGTTTACGGAACCTTATTTTAGTAACATATGTAAGAGAGAATTGCCATCCAGACCATCATGTGTTTATTGTAATGCTTTCCATTTTACAACCGTTTAACAACCGGCTAATTATGTTAAAATACTAACAAATTTGCTATAGAAATTCTTATTCTGCAAAAACTACGTTTCGAGAGCAGATTATGACCGCCATAATCATCTATCTGAGCGTACTGTAGGTAAAACGGTGAAGCAGTTTGAAGAAACTAGATCTGTAACATATTTCTGAAGGTCCGCACATCGTCGAAACGTACGCTCGGACGAACCTATTGATGCTGCTAGTGAAAGTGTTGAAGAAGATCTAAATTTGTTTAGTACACAGTATACTGATCGCTGCAGTTTTTGACGAGAAATGTTGAAGATGTATGCTTTCAAAGATACGATGAAAGACGCCACAAAAAGCGGGAGAAAATAAATTTGAAATTAACAGCAAAGACTTTTACCATCTACAATAAGAAAGCTCTGTTAGCACCCTTATGTAGCTCTGTTAAACAGTTGGCATCAAGCTAAGGTTAAATTTTGAAGCCTAGAATACCGGAAGTAGCAAACTTAGTTTACTTTCGTGAACATCACGTGAGTCTATCACGTGAGTATATATGAAACTACCTTTGATATCATGAAAAAACTACAATATTTCTTTCGCGAAACCCTTTTAAATAAATGTTTGAAAAATGAATTGTTGACGACAGCCGATCATAACAAAATAATCTACTTCTACAGCTCGTTATGGTCAAACTAGAAAACCTCACCAATATTCATATTTGTTGCGAAAGTCTACGTGAAAACAACTTTCGAACGAGCCAAAAAATTTTGGAATAATTCTTTCCACAACTATTTTTAACTAATTTTTGAAATTTGCTACCTTAGCATAAACCGGTTATGAAAAAATAGTTAACTGTGAGACTCTAGCGCGATCAAAGTGGAAACTTTCGCTAATATTTGTGTATATCATGGCAATCTGCACGAAACGATCTTTCGAGCAAATGGAAAATGACAAAAAAAGGATTAGTGATCCTACTAACTTATTGCGTTTATATATTCGTTTGTACATTGCAGAACCCTTTAGTTCGATCATGTCAGAAACTCCGTATTTGATAGCCCCAGAAAGAATGAAATGATGGTCTACCTAAAAGTTGTGTTGAAACTTAAACTTGGCATCGTACGGCTTTCTTGTATTTTTCGGGAATTTCAGTTTTCGCCTCCTCCCTTTATTGATTTATGGTTGGCTTTTCCTCAACTATATCTATAACGGTTATAAGGAAAACATGAGAAGTGAAAGACAAGAAAAGTGATGTATGTTAGCGAAAGCAGATAATTTTTTTTTGTTTTGAATCGACCGACCGGTGCTTGGTGAAGAAAAGTTGCAACGAACGAGTGAGTGATATTTGTTGCTAAGCAAAAGGAAGATCAAAACTGAAGGCAAAGGCTTTTAGTTCAACAATGTCTGTGAATGGCTATGAATGGCTTCCTTTTCAGTAGGAGTTAGTCGCTTACAACAATTCACTTAGTTTATTGAACTGAAGGAATTAAAGAAGAAGAAGAAAAGTTAAAAGCAAAATAGTTGTAAAGAGTACGGAGTACTTATGATTCTTTCGTTTCCCGCCACAAGAGTAATTCTCATGGAAACGGGAACGCAGCGGCTAGATGACCTTGTTGTCCATAATGCACACATTAGTTAAGAAATAATTACTAAGAAAATTTTATTACACATTGGCCGAATTTTCTATGCCCCGTATCTTAATTTGAAAAGACTAAAAAAAAAAGAAAATGAAACTTCGAAACACTGTAATGTAGTGCGAATGTAAGCGATATTTCTCACCTTTGTACAGGTACTGTAACATCCGTACATAGAATATACCTTCATATACCTTTGTAGGTATCGAGTAATTGTTTTGGTTTTTGGAAACAGTGATCTTCTCAGTGTGCCTTTAGCCAATTTGATCCATATTTCAAACCAATCTGTGTTTAAAAGGTTTCAAAGAGTTCGCCGAACTTGAGACCGGGAAGAATGTTTAGTATAGACAGACACCCTCAATGAGACAGAGGGACGAACAGACAAGCCTAAATCAAATCAGAGTTTAACCCTGATCAAGAGAGTATACATATACTTCGTGAGGTCTTTGCAGCCCCGAAAACTGTGAAATACAACAATCGAGAGAATTGCAACATACCAGACGTAACCTATAGAGGATTTCGACCAAAATTAAATGCAACCAACAAAAAAGTATTTTTTGTAATTTATAAATGCTCGCATTCGGCCCGAAGCAAGTGCAATGTTTTCACACGCTTTACCTAAACTCACCTGCGAAGTGTTATGTGTGGTTATGATGTGGTTGTTGTGGGGGTTGTTGTTGCTATTGCTGCTGCTGCTGCTGCTATTATTATTGTTATTATTATTGTTATTGTCGCTATTTTGTGATATTGTGTGATGTTGTGTTTGTTGACCATTATGTACAGGACTGTTGGTATTACTACTAGTGTGGCTATGAGCGGGGCTGCTACTGTTATTATGATTGTTAAATTCCATTGAAACGGATTCGTTGAGATTTTTAAGTAAAATTTTTGTTTGATTTGCGTGATTTGCGTGATTCTGATAATTTGGTAAAGGACATGAATCAATTAAAAATGAAAGATCAGTAAAATCATTACTGATATTATTGTAATGTGCTGTGGGAGCAGCAAATAGCGAAAGAGCCATGAGAATGGCTCGTTGAGGCTTTACTTCTTTCTCTGGCCAGTTGTAGAGAGGTATCACAAAATAAAAACGATCGATATATATATATACATGTGCAGTTACAGGAAGATGATGTATAGTAACGTTTTGTATTTTGATAGCAAAAAAACTCAATTTTTCGTTTACATGACGAGCACGAAAACTTTAGTTATTTTATTTATTTTTTTTTCTTTTTTAAAGCAAATATTTTTTTTTTTAAATGAAGAACTTAAAGGATAACGACGAATGGTAGTTGTTAAGAAACTTGATGGATTTTTTTTTCTCTTTTTCTTCCAAAACAAAATCACACAAAGTTTTCAAGATTCACATTTTTTTATTTCCTTATAACTATATTAGGTTTTACGATTTGAAACGTTTTTGGGGTTTTTAAAAAATTGTTCTTTTAAAATAGTTTTTGTTTCTTTTGTTTAAATAAATTAGAAGAGCACAAAAAATGAGTTGTAGAGTTTCTTAATTCCGGTGGTCTCACGTTGACGATGACTACGCAACAGTGTGTTTTCAACTTTTAACAGCATCTTGTTAATCAGGCACATATAACTTTCAGGATACTCATTGGATGACGACGGCTTTAATAATAAGGAACGACGTTCAATTTTCTCCATTTATTTGGTCTGTTTTTGTCAGTGATTCTGCCAGAATACAGAATTGAGGTTGAATTTGATTGAGGGTTGGAGTACGAAGCCGTTTTGAAGTCTTTTTTTTATTTAAAGGTGCGCACTAACACAAATTTTTCTTTTTAAATTATTTTTGTTAACGATTTTTCTTCTTTAGTGTTTTATAGTTTTCAAGTTTTTTTTCTTGGAAGAAAAATTCAAGTTCTGAGTTCTTTGAGAAAGAAATTAAAATAAAGAATTGAAATATATATTTATGTACAATATATATTTAAAAAAATATGTCTTTTTTAAATTTTAGTTTTAAATAATAATTAATCTTCGAAGGAATTCATACATATAAATATTTATATAAATTATATATACATATATATATATATAATTTATTTTTGTTTTTAAACAAACTCAAGAGTCACGCTTTTCTGTGCGATTTATTTTAATAATTTTTCATTTATATATTCTTTCGGTTTTAGTTTTAGTTTTTTAGCTTTTATTAAGAATTTCATGAGATTATTTTCTTTTTCGCATAGTTTTTAAATAACTTTTGTAAAACGTTAATCTTTATTTAAATTTTTTTTTTTTTGCTTTTATTTTCAAACTGGTTTCTTAAGAGTTGGATAATTTCAAGTTTTTTTTTTATTTATTTATTTTTTTTTTTAGATTAATAAACAATTCTCTTTTTTTATATTTGCACTGACACAATTTCTTTCTTTTTATTATTATTATTATTAATTTTTTTTATTGCTGCGGATATTTATTTAAATTTGATGGATTTTTTTTTTTATTTTTCTTTTTTTATTATTATTAAAGAGTCGATTACACGTTAGTGGAGCAATTTTAATACAACGAAGCAAGGCTTCGCATTTCGAAAGGAGACCAGCATCTTAGCAGAACCTTGGTTTTGTAACCACCGCCAGCAGTAACAAAATTCCTTTAAATTGTTACAATATGTTGCAAGCCAACTTCACAAAACACGAATGAGAGAACAAATATTCATCAATGAACCCAACAGCTGCATACAAGCTGCTTGAAAAATAATTTGCTTTTAGTTATTTATTTTTATTAAATTCTCCGACTGTATCTTTAAGATATTTTTATTTTTATTTTTATTTGTTTGTTTGTTTGTTTTGCTTTAAGATAACTAACTAACTAACTATATATGCAGTTATAGGAGCGATAGTAGTAACAGATACAATATATGAACGACAATTGACGACAGTAATATGCAATAAATATAAAGCGTAGATTGATCACCAGTTATATTGTCGTTAGATCGTTTAATAGTTCCCAGTACAACATTGAATGGGACGAAAATATTCATTTATTTATTTTCATTATATCACTGCTTGAGATTCTCCCTGTTTTGTTTTTTTTTTCTGTTTCTTTCCCTCTCTCTCTCTGTCTCTCTCTCTCTCTCTTTCAGCTGTATTCTACACTTTGAGCATAGGTAAGTCTAGTACTCAATATCGAAAAGATTTGAACAAAAGTGTACTATACAAGCCTATGAATATGATAACATCTTTTAATTGTCTTCTAATTGTTTTTTTCTTCAACGGCATTAATAGTTTAAGTTTTTTTCTTTCGTAATTTTTGTTTTTTTATATTAACCCTTAAGACTTGTTTACATATCCCGCCTCTTTCGTTTCTACTTCAGCTCCTTTATAATTTATAATTTGCAGCTAAGCGTTTTATGCATTAAGAAGACTAAGAATAACGACATTTAGAACACATGTTTTGCTTTCTATTTCAATATTTTGTTTATTCTTATTCGCTCTGTTTTAAAACTGAACTGAACTGTATTGATATTCGTTTGTAATTTTTGCTGATAAATCCGTCGATTTCCTCTTTAACAACGACTGTAAAATTACGCATATGTTTTATTGCGATTCTTCCTCACTCACTGTCTCTCTTTCGCTCCCGCTCTCTCTTTCTTTTTCTCTCTCTATCTTCAGCTGGATCTTCTAATTAATTAGTGTTCTCCACAAACAAGTTATTTATTAATTAATCAAAATATCTTCGCAATAAAATTATAATAAATTTGAATTAAGTTTTTTCTCAATTTATTTATATCTCTGAATATCTGAAAAATAGTAAAGAACACAAAAAAAAACTTTAAAAAAACAAAAAAAAAGAGGACAATAATTATTGATTGACGTTCTTTTAATCTTTCCATTAACGGTTTGAATTTCGAAAGCGAACTACTACCGATATTTTTAGACATTTGTTTTGTATTTTTTTTTTATTTTCGTTTTTTGTTAAAGCACGTTCATACACACACACGCACACCGATTAAGACAATTCAAATTTGTTCACGTCAAATCGTCCAAAATCCAGCGTATAAACATTACAATTGCAAGCCGCGTATAATACTGATTATATGAGTTATTGAAAATTCCTCAACAAGTTAATAAGTTGTTGCTTAACTTAACGAACTGAAATCAAAATCAAAGAGAGTGAGATAACATATGATTGAAGATTATTATTTATAAGCGCAATATATAGCAACAAAAAAATTTAAAAAAATAAAGTTTGAGTTGAACTTAATTTGAAGGAGAAAATATAACAGATTAGAAGAGTTCATTGAGAGGGAGAGAGAAATAGAGAGAGAGAAACAAATAAAAAATGTCTCCATATACAGTTAAAGATAATTTTTACTTTAAACAAGCATGATCTACTGATCAGACCCGCAAACTGCATAGCGTATGAAATATTGAACTTATTTCAGTTATATTATCGAAAATCAGTTCATGATCAACGATCAGTTTCTGGACTCTCTTCAACAGGCCTTTTACAACTCCAAACATACATATTGGAGAAGAAAAAAGTACAATCAATCAATGATACGCCCTTGTCCTTGAACTTAATATCCTTTTAGGTAGCAAACGATCCGAAAGCAGCGGACATTCAAAAGATCAAAACAAAAGCCAATTCTATGCTTGTTTTTCAAATAACCAATCATTTGAGGCATGTTCCGTATAATACGGAGACGGTCGAAAATAATTGAAGAGAGAAAGAAAAGGAGTCGCCGTAAGATACTGAAATCACGACAATCACAATTAAGAAAATTAAATCATAATTAAAATAAAGTCTACAAGCAAACGTGGTACAATATTCTACAGCTCAAAATAAAAAAAAACTTTTTCGCTTATGATCAAATAGCGTGCAATAATTAGTTCCAAAAGAATACGAATATTGTGTGTTAGCAATAGAGCTTGATTTTCCCCAAATATATGAAGTTAAATATTTATACGTGTTTACAATACAGTCATTGTAATGTATTAAATAACGGTTCTTTTCGATTTTTTAAATTAAATATTTACACTAAGTTGCATGCTTAGTTAAATTTTCGAAATATAATCTGCTGTCGCTTTCACTTTTTGAATAGTACGAGCTGCCATTTTCCCTTCCTAACAAACACGAGCTGTCATTTTCGATTATTGACTAGTGCAACCTGCCATTTCCATTTTTGACCAATGCTCACCGCCATTTTTCTTTTTCGACCAGTGGAAGCTGCCATTCACGCTTTACTTCTTGAGCGACATTCAAAAACGTAAGACGATAAACAGACACATTCAATTGATACGATCGCATTTCTTCTCTAAGCTCGAGGAACGTATTTGCGTGCAGGGTTGTTATAACAATCTCGTGTTTTTCTTAATAATGGAAATGACATTTTTGACATGTTTTCCTTTCTCCATGTTTTTTAGTTATAAAGAGAACAACAACTATTTCATTAAATTTTTGGTTTCCCTTTTCTCCTTAAAGGGAAACTGAATTATTTTATCAAGTTCCTTTTTTTTAAACTAATATAGATGTTTTTATCTCGGGCACAAGCTTAACTTCGATTCTCGTATATTTCACGTAAAACGACATTGTATACGAATCGCAGTTAATTCTTTGAATTAGAAAGAGATTTGCTCTAAATCTGAAAAAAGAAATAAAAAACAGTGAATGCAACCGCCACTTGCATCTCAATGAAGAGTATTTTGTTTTAGAACAAACTTGTTCTGATGGAGACCCAGCTGGATAAAGTAAAAGGAAGAAATATGAACTTAAAAATTAATTTACGATATTACAATTAAAGATTAAATAAAATATTAGTAGATTTAGATAAAAAAAATTAAACATAAAACAAAAAATACATAAAATATAAAAATAAATAAATAAAGGAACAAAGAAAGCAAATTTCCATTAAAAATAAAATTGAGAAAAAGCAAAAAAATTGTTGATATTTTGAAGTACATAGCATGCAGTTAAGTTTTCGAAACAACTTTATACAAATGGCCACCATTGCTCCTCTTACAGAAATGAAAATCCTGTGAACTTAATTTCCGAACACTTTGTATGTCTGGCCTGATTTCACTAATAGCGGGTTCCATATGCGTTTTGAATGCCTGAAAAAAGAAGCTGCTTTGGGGACTACTTGATACCTATATTTCTTGACATTATTACATCAGCTAATAAATCGATTGCGTTGTCTGTTGACATTAGATGTCTAGATCAACCTCTCCTAGTCCAGGTAATCAAAAATTCATTAACATCGATCCGCAGTACTCTGCATTCAAGGGTAACGAGATTTTCATTATTATTTTCTTAAAGTAGTAAGGGCCGATGCTACCACCAGCCCAAAATCTGCATTTCCGCTTAATTGATTTTACACCAACAATTTTGCTTATTCACCGAATCATTGAGGTAAAAAGTAGCCTCGTCTGAGAAGATGCTTCCATGGGGTTCTGTTTATGGAACCATGGAGAACAATTAGTTCAACGATACATTTGGATCACGTATCTTCAATGAAATATCTGTTAATGTTTTTTTTAAAATAAATGTTACGTTTTACTAAAAATCCTTTAAATATAATTAAGCTCCCCATGTATATGTATATATAAAAGCCGATGATATACTTAATTAATAATTGTTAAGATATATTTTTTAAGAACACACTACGATCTACATACATATAGATAGATATTAATATTTTTCACTATATTTTCTCTTTTTTTATGCTAATTTAGTTTAATTTAGTTTATTTTAATTGATATGAAAACCAAAACGTGTGTTTTCTATAAACATATACGTGTACGCACAAGTATGTAAAGCACATATGCAAAAAGATCCTTCATCGTTATTTACAAGTATTAAATTAGTTCTAAAGAGACGAATACTTTAGTTTTTCGAGAGCGCGATTAATGATCGAAATTTTTCCAGCCCTGATTTAAAAAATTTCTATCATTATTCGCTAACTTATGTGATACTTAAGCTTAAATTATCTTAAGCATTTTATTCCCGTTTACACGAATAAGGAAATTGTTCGATTTGTTCCTTATTTCATAAACATGTTGTTGTTTTTAGCAAGAATCCCTTCTTGATTATTGATATCATCATTATATACCGGATATTCACTAGCATCGAAACGCTTAGCAGCAGGCTTCCGTTGCGCCATGGTAAGCTAAAAAAATATAAACTTATGAAATTTAAACAAACATATATATGAAATTGACTCAATATAATTTTTATAAATAAAAACGTGAAATTATAAATTGTCTCTATATATTCTATAGAATTTTACTCCTTTAGTATTTTGGATTCGATTTATAAGATTTTCCTCACTCGCAGCATTAAAGCTGTAATTTTGAAAGAAAATAAATTATGAAAAGTAATCCCTATCAACATTAAAACATTTTTAAAATGAAACGTGATGATCGTATAAACGGAACCACTATGAAAAAAAGCCGAACTGTTTAATAATTTGGTAGAGAAATATTAAGCAGGCACGTTGTCCGTTATATAACTAATTATCACTACGAAAATAGTATTTTATGTATATGTAGGGTTTCCCAATATTTACGCAAAATTTGTTGCCATTTTTGCAGCATATTGAGTGTTGGCAATCAAAACAAAAGACAAAAGTTTGATATATGATAGCTTAGGTTTAATAAAGATAGGACATTACACGAAAATAAAATGCATTTTGATTAAAATAATGAAACTTTAATGATTCAATTACGGCATGAAGCATCTCCTAGACGTGTACTCATTCGTTTCGATCGTGATCGTGTCATTTAACATCATCGGATCGGATTTCTTTTTATGGAGTTGGTTGAAGTCAAAGTTCTATGCACACAAACCCGAACAAGCACGAGTACATTGAAGGAAGAGATTTAATGATGCACCAGAGAAAATATCGATAAAAGAGTGCGTATATATCAGCAAAGCTGTGTAAAAAACAGCTTTGTTTTCTGTTTTATTTAAATCTTGCGACCATTTTAGTACTTCCTACGTATACACACGGTATTCATTTCTAGCACGAGCTTGCTTTACAACTTTGTATGTATCCGTGTTATGTATCCGAACCCAGCGGATCATAAATATACCGAATATCTACCTCTACGAGGTCCTAGCTATCAACGTCATGGTTTCCATGGCGGCTAAACGAAGTTAAGGTTCTAACTACTAATTCCCGGCGACGGGTGTTTTTCTGATTGTAGGACGAAGCTCGGGAGTTGCATCTATATTAAGTTATAATACTACTACTGCTATTTAAGTCATAATACTTCTGTGGCACGCCAGTTGTTATCTATCACTGACTAAGGTAGTAGTTGAACTGGGAGCGCATAAAACGTTTGCTGAATGTGTCGCTGTCTTTCCAAGTACATAATAATCAGGAAAATTAGGTAGTGAGTCGTTCACATCCGAATCAGTACACATGGATTAAAGTGAACAAATAATTCCGCGGGGATCAGGTGCCCGAATGAGGAAGCTCTTTGTACTATGTTGGCAACGTCAACAAACTTAGAGAATGCCTCATTGCCTGATTGCTGGGAACGGCCCTTCGGGGAGTTTCGGGGTTGGTTGTTGGTACATGAGTTGGATTCGCCCTCTGACCAGAGTGAAACAATGGACTTTACCCAGAGTGTTTAATCTGGTACTCCGGGAATTGAGGAGCCCCCAAGTGGGGATTGTTCCAAAGCCCGGGGGACGGTGACTAACGTCTCTGGAATTACTCTGCACTTTAATGTATCCTGGTGCAATGCCGTCAAGGTGGTACCCAGGTAAAACAAATAAGGCGTTTTACTACTTTGTCCATTAATCTGACCCAAAATTACTTAACGGCGTGTAGATATAAAAGACGTTCCGGTGAAGTGAGAAGATCAAGCCTAATAATAAGGATATGTCAAGGTTTCGCCAACCTGCTAAGTACACCTTAATATATATGATAAGGGATATGCTCCTAAGAGATTTATTATACCCACCCCAGAAGGTAAAGGGTATATATATTCTTGATCAACATTAAAGTTAGAATCGATTTCAGCATGTCCGTCTGTCCGTCTGTGCAATGTCTGTGGTAAACATTCTTTTGACCGCAAAAATGAAGATATCGGCTTCAAATTTGGCAGAAACGTTGGGGAGTTGTTTCACATACGTTGCTTTTAAACATGGTTCAAATCGATCAAAGGTCATGCTTACAATTTAAGCCGAAAGCACGTCTGTTTTCTGGCTGCTTTCCATATTATTCCATGGCAGGCTGTGTTCCACGAAATCTGTCACACCCACCTATTAAAATCTAATTTTGCCTGTTTTCAAGCTAGAGGTGATGGGTATAAAAGATTCGACGCAACCGATTATAAAGTTCTTACTTGTTTTTTTTTACCGTTCTAGTCGACCCTTCTCTGCACACATTTCTAACAATCTTTTACAGACATAAATTTTCCAATCCAGTTTAATTTAAACAACATCAATAATATGTGTGGCTGAGAATACTTGTGCACCCTAGAATTCTCTGCAAAATTTCGAATAATATTTTTCAATTGCATTTGCAGTTGTGTTGTAGTTGTGTATATAGTAAACAAAGTGATAATAGTAATTGAACCACTATCAGCCAAAGTCTGGTGGTGCTTAATGAACTAAATGCATTAGAGCTTATAATTCGATAATATTGCAAGACTAAGAGGTTAATTAAAAAATGAAAAATGAAAATAAATGTGTGGAGTATCGGAAAACAGACTTGGGTTTAGAAGGGCCATAGAAAGAATATGGAAAGAAACAAATTAAAATGTGTCAGTCGGGCAAAGCCCAAACCACTTTGCTTGATAGTATTCTTAAGGTGCGTTCGTTAAAAAACACTAAAAGTTTGGCTTTTTTGTCATCTAGCAGTTGTCTAGGAAGGCTTTTAAAAAACAGTCCCATCCCCATTTCGCTATTTCGAATCGATCGGGTGAACGAGAGCGTCTATCATAAGTCCTTCTTAAACTTAATATGTCGTCTTCTACCACTTGTGGTGAAAGTACAATAAAATTTGAGTTCGATTTTTCAATTATATTTATATCTTTTTATTATTTTTGAATTACATATTTCCTATGTTTGTGAAATTCTTCAAATTTAAAATTTTATGATTAAATATTAGTATGTGACCATATTTTTATTTACTACATACCCATGGCATCAGGATTTTGACAAGCCGATATGAGGGAGTCTCTTTCTCTCCTACTTGTCTATTACTTCCATGAAAAAGATTTGCTTTGTTTGAATATAACATTAACACGGCATCGGGAGAACTTATATAATTTTGTTCCGTCTCTACTGCACCAAAGATTGAACGCTTCCCATGGCCGCCGTAACAAGCATATCCATATGCTTTACAACCTTCTGGAATTCAAAAAAAGAAAACCACAAAAACGATCTGAGGATTTATGCTCTTTAAGTTAAAATGAGCTTTACTGTTATCAAAACGATTTAGTGAAAATTAGATGGTGTATGCAACTCTACTTGTAGTCGTGAAAGAATCCCATAATATTTGAACTCGAAATATTGAATTTAATTTGACCGATCATAGAAATGTTTAACAATATAGGCAAAAGACGATAAACACAATACAGACGCCCGCTTTTTGTTGGATCTCGGAAAAGCAATATAAAAGAACACAATCATGACTAGAATATTCTGATCCAAACAGCTGATTTTCGGGCAAGATATGGTATATATAAGATATGGCGCTGTGGTTGGTACTGCCGTTGATCTAAATAAACGAAAAGGAAAAGATTTTTCGGATTCCTTGTTCGCAAAGAAATGTGACTTTGGCGAACAAATCTAATCTATGAGAGTAAGTGCCCTTAATATGAACTCAACACTGTCAAGTGAAACACTCTTTCTTTCTCTTTCTCTTTCTGTCTTTTACTATCTCTCTCTCTCTCTCTCTCTCTCTCTCTCTCTCTCTCTCCCCCTATCTCTCTATCTCTCTCTCCCCCACAAGTATACATATTCTTGTAAGGTCCTGTGAAGTGCGAGTAAACACTCAAACACTCTACTCAAATAGTTCATGTTTTTTTTATTCCTAAGGCTGCTCTGATTGACGTTAAATTTCAAATTTCAATATTTCCAAACATGTATTTATGTATTTAAATGATTTCCATTTCAAAAGTGGATTCGTATACAGTCGCGGTACTTACTTTTTGCTTGACCATGATGAGTAGCCAGACACATCGTACAAACAAGAACAAGCAAAATGGTTATAGAATGTGTCATAATTTTTGAATACAGAAGACACTGAAATGAAACTGAATGGAAAGTGTTATGTAATGTTAACTTTAACGCAAATATATTTATTTATTACACTTGAACTGCGAAATTAAGTAAAAATTTAAAAAAAATTAATTTTAAAAAGAAGAAAAAGATTTAAAAACTAGAACTAGAAGAGCATCCGGATCACGAGTACATCCATTGGCCAACAGAAACGGCGCTGAAACCAATACAAATGTGGGAAAGCTTTGCAACCGATCATGGCGATAATATTAAGATGAATCATGATGGAACTTTTTGATAGTCACGTTACGTTACGTTAAAATTAAACTTTGTACGAGATTGTGGCGGTGATTTTTCTTTTTTGCGCTCAATTATAATGCAATTTGAAAAGTGACAACAATTTTCATGTAAATTTTGGTGCCACTTTCCAATTTGCGTTAGTACTGGGCATAAAAACAGGAATACAATCCTTACAGAGTTGTATTTTAACGTAGAAGAAAAGAGTTCTAATCTATTGTGACCGAATCTTTTATAAAAACAGAAAGAGAAAATTCGATAGTGTATAGCATTGGACGGGAGTGAACGATTTTTCACTTTCTGAAGACTCACCAATGGAATGGAAATGTTGCGACAAAAATGATACGGGAACCATCACAATCTTTATATCTTTATATATCTTCAACGCCGATTATCATTATGATACGTTAGCAAGGAAAAATTTATATTTCGGTGGCAATGGTAAATTGATCCCTATAGATATGCTAAATATATAAATTAATAAAGTTTGAAAAGATTTGGTTAATATAGTTACGGAAATGTTGAAAAACACCGTCAAAATTTAATTTGATTGTTCCTTGGACAGTCAAAATTGAAGCTGTTTGGGAAAATGCTACTGGATAGTAATAGTGCCTATATTAATGCATGTAACCTATGATTCTATCGCACCATTGAACAAAGCAATCACATTGTAATCCTTAAATGGAAAGCACTTGAAAGAAAAGAACATTGCTCAGCACTTTTTATTCCTTTGCTATACGAATTAATGAGTGACTAATGACTAATCTGATACTGGAAAGATTCCAGCGGGCTTTCCACAAAGCCGTGTTTTTTAAGGCCTACTCTCCATCTATTGGCTACAGGAGACGTTCGGAGGTATCAAAGCAAACTCAAAACGATCCTAAAGCAGTGGCTGGAAAAATCGAAAATAAGTGTTAATCCTACAAAATGTGTGCGTATATTACTTTCAGCCTTAGGAAAGAAACTTGTGCTCCAGTAACCATCCATAATGGAGTAATACCCCACGAAACTCACGTCAATTACTTGGGAATCCATTTGGTCTCACCATGTAAGCACCAACTTAACTGAAATAAAATTAAAAACTGGCGAATTATGGCGCCTGTTAAATTCAAACTCTACACTGAGTCTTGCTAATAAAATACTTCTATAATAATGTAATTATTAAATAAATGTGGTTCTAGAGATTACAGTTATGAGGAGCAGCTTGATCATCCGACGTAGCTAAGTTGCAAACAACACAGTCAAAGATCTTGCGTATGATAATAGAAGTGCCCTATGATACATAACTAATATAGATATTCACGGGGACTTGAAAGTTCTTGGTCATAACAGATATAATTAAGGCAAATGTCATCAGATAAGTCGCTAAATCCCTAAGAGATCTGAATGCTTTCGCACGTTCTTTTCTCTCGACAGAGAAACATATACTCACATAGAAACGCATACTCACTACAGAATTATTAAACGGAAAGTCGAACTGCGGTGATCTATACTGGCAATCATTTGTGGGTCTAAATTGATATAAGATTCTAATACTTATTGTAAATTCCATTAATAGGAAGATTCAATAAATAAGTGAAAAGTATTTTTAAAAAACAAGAAAAATGTATCCTTTATGGGGGGAATCTGGAGCTAGCTTCTGGATGTGGCAACCAGTTTGAGATAATGAACATATTTCCCAACTTCGGTGGCGAATTTAAAAATTTCTTCAGGCCAATCCTTATGCGAAAATTTCTCAATAAAGTTTTCTCTAACCGATGCATGATTATTTGATTTTATTTTGCTCAAGTGCTCGAGATGTCGACTTGAAATTTTCGCATGACAATAAAATGTCATGTTATCTGAAAGATATGAAAGTAACAACAATATTTCAACGCAAATGTGTTCTTCTCACGGGTAAGCTGCTCGAAAACATGGCATAAATATGCGCACTTAACGTAAAATATTGAAAATATAATTTAGTTATTAAGATAAAATATGAAGAAATATCTTAATGATAACAACACAGTAGATATTACGATACACGAAAACGGCTTAAATGACTTTTAAAAGTGTGCTGCTAGCAACGACAAAGCCCAGGAACCACAATTCAGCTCATCACCCAAGTCAACTCAACAACAGCGCAGTGTGTTCGTATCTGTAATCAAACTTTCGATTTCGAAATCAATTAAATGGATGGAGAGAAGGCTTTCCCGATGCTTGCACATCTGCACGTTACAAACTCAATATACGAAATACATAAACTGAGAAAACAACAAAAGAGGAAATATTATTTTATGATCGGTTATGATTCCCACCACCATTCGTATTAGAAAAGTGAACGAAAATGAATAAATTTCAATGATTTCAAATATTTAATAGGCGTGTCAAATTTTTTCCATTGTTGTGAAATATCATGGAAATATTTATCGTGTATCGTGTAAGCACAACAACCAGAAATCACATCGTTCATAGAGTATTCGTGAAAATTTTTATAGATCTATCTGGTACAGTTAGTGGATAACAGCTAACGAAAAAACCCAATTTTATATGCTTTCGAAAACAGTACTTGTTAGTTTATGTCGTAGGGTCACCGTGTTTTCAATACCAGCCTGCTTGCAAGAATTTCCGATGTTTCCGACAAATTTGAACTGAAAATCTTCATTTTTGCGTCCAAGAGAATGTTCAACACAGACGTTACACAAACGGACAGACGGATGTGCTTAAGTTGATTCCAAATTTGATGTTGCCCAAATAAAAAATGAGGAAAAATTTTCTAAGTTTAAAATTGACAAAGTGAATGCACACCCATCCTTCGGTTGTATATAGGTATTAGGTTGTATAAAGGTATTGGGGCAACGAAAACTATCAATCACGTTACCTTTTGGTTGACTAGAATTTTATTCTCAAATACTTTTTCACATTTTTATTTATTATTCTGCACTTGACTTTCCTATAATTCTTACTATATTTGCTTTTCCATTACGTGAAATACAAAGCGCGTACAATGGAGTGAGTGAATGAGTGAAATACACGAAGTAATGTTGATTTTTCAAATTCAATTAAGAAAGAAAACTTTTTGGCAAACATTTATGGTCAACAATATTAACTACGATTATTCCCCCCCTCTCCCTGTCTCTCTCTCTCTTTCTCCAATAAAAAAAATTCATATTTGTTAGCAATTTGCCGATTTTGAAAGAATTTGTACAGAGACTGGTAATGAGCGAAGCGTAGTGAACCACCAAAAGAGGTAGTTCTAGACCAGAAAAAAATCATAAAAGTAATATATAGATTCACTTATGGATAAAGCCTGTGAGTGGTAAGACTTATACCCCAAAAAAATGAAAAAATAGACATTCGATAATCGAAAAAGTGACGCTACAGACGACACTTGGCATCCTGAAGATATCAAAAGGGACAGTTTTCATTATTGTGCATGAAAACTTGGGCATGAAAAAGCTGTTATCGGAGCGGAGCAAAAATCGTCTGTCACAAGTGGAATGGAATAATAAGAAAATTCACTGATTTGAAGTCGGAATCGCTGCCTTATTTACCGCATTTTTCATATCTCTGTTTCCAAATCTCAAAAAGATACTTTAGGGAAAAGTATTGGAATCAAATGTTACAGTCACTGCAGGGGCCTATTTTTACCGACTTGACGATACATTGAATTCAAAGAAGGCTTCGAAATATTAGAGAAGCTTTGAATCGATTGGAAGATTATATCAATTTTTGGAAGAGACTGGGCTGAGGAACAAAATCGAAGAAAACATTTTTCTTTCTTATTTAACCTCAGGGATTATTGGTCGATGTATACTTTCCTTCTATTTAACGAACGATATATATATATATTATCGTTTGTACCGAGGACACGCACTGTAAACGATTTTGTAAGTTTTTCATTAAAGCCTGAATCGATTGATCAGCTTTCGCATTTCTTTCGCAATTCTTAGCAGTTACACCATCACACGTCACGTCATGAAACATTTTACCCTAAACAAATTTCTTTTTTTATGATATTTTCATCCTTTTTTTTCTTATAGTAACCGCACCGTTCTTCATTATCGGTTTTCAATGAATAAATAATAATAATTTCATTGATTTATTTACACATTTTTCTTCATACATTACAAGTGAAATAATGACCGTAATACTTACAGAGATTCTAGGAGAAACTTATAACTTTTTGTCACTTTTTTTTTTAATTTGAACGCGTTTTTTAAATAAAATGTTCCGAATATTATACGTGACTTGTTATTGGAAATTTTCGACTTTTATTAAGTAGTCGAAGAACTGCTCATCGCCTATTTATAGGTAATAGTTACTCTGCACACATTCGCGCAGAAGTATCTGCCGTAAATTGAATTGTTCTAACCAATCAAAGAAAAATAACATTTACGCACATGTGTGTGTTATCGAAGGTAAGTTTGTATTTTTACAGCATTTGCTCTTGTTCGTTCGCGCTTTATCGTTGCAGTGTATGAAAAGATATCCATTCCTTGTTTATCCTTATTAAATCAAAAACTGTCGTTGTCTAATGTAGAAGCAAATTTCATATTTGAAGCGGTGGGTTATTAGGTAAAAATATCTAATAAATGTACAGTCAGTGACATAAGTGTGCATACACCTCAACGAATTATAAGAAAGATGAATTCATTTGAATTCAAAAGTTTGTTTAAACGAAAAGTTTATATAAATAAATATAAGATTTATGAGAGTAACAAAAAATAAAGAATCACGTGACAAGAAACTAAAAATAAACAACTTGAAGAAGAAAAGTCTGTATCTTCTCCTTTGTCAGGGCTTTATCTTTCGCAAATTTCTCCCCAAAAAAACTGTACGAAATAAAACAAAAAGTAGATGAACATCACAGAAGCTTTAATTTACAAATGTATTTTTGAAAGATTTAATTTAAAAGGGGGATCTTCAAGGCGAACAAAGACAAACGAATTTCAATTTCAACAAACAATTTATTGATCAAACTCAGAGATGACTACCAATTATCGCTACAAAACTTAATCCCTTACGCTTAAGTGTAAGAATGCTGCACGGAACGACAGATGTCTTCATTCGAAAATCGTCCAAATATAAACAGCGTGCTACCGGCAACATCGTCCAAGATCGTAAATCGCTGTTACTCTTACATATTTTTCATGATTTGGGTTAGGATGAGCGCTGCTCCCTTTTGTTTCTCAAATTTTCTATATGTTTTTGTTATTTCTAATCCCTGTTTATCATTAATAAGTAAAGTTTACATTTATTTCAACTCGTCGTCGTCGTTAACTTTTCCATAATAACGAAAACTTCACTAGTGCAAGCAGACTAACGTCCTTGACTGTGTATAGTGTTTTCTGGTTAGCAAATGCTTAACTGCATTAAATGGCAAGATTTTCTATTTTCTATTGGAAACTAACAAAATTCAAATGATTTCGTTTTGCTTTTGTAATATTTGTCGTTAGAAGTTGCAAATAATGCTTTGGAAACTTCAATTAGGTTACGTTACAGAGTAAAATCCTTCGGTTATTATAGCAAAACCTAATGTACTCTGCTTCAATACTACAAACACCAGAACCAACTATCGGATGGCTTTGACTGATAATGGAATCAACAACAGCATATACGACGTATGCAAGGTATGCATGTGGAAGTAAATGAGTAGAGTCAACATGCTTACGAAAAGAAATATTAAAGAAGAAGAAATATTAAAAGATTTTTATCATTTTTTTTACTCAGTTCTATTTTTATTTAAAATGATGTTTATATTTAAGTACTGTTGTTATTATAAAGCCACTTGATGGCATTACCACTGAGCAAAGAGATTTTTACAGGCGTCTTGAGTTACCAAAACAAACAGTAGTCGAACGGAATAACGTCCGGTCTATATACGGGATGTGCCAAAAATTCCCAGCTAAATTCTTTAAAATTTTTCCCGAAAAGATATTTGTGTGTGGTCTGAGATTATCGTAATGAAATATAACTTTTTTTCTCTTTAGCAACTATAAAGGCTTTACTTTATCTTCGAGGTTTTACTCACATTAATTGATGCGGATAGTGGAAGACAACATCCTGTCTACAGACTAATTCTGGTCGGCTTTTTAATTCGCTTATGCTAATCATACAAATTAGAAATAACCATTCGGCCGCAATGTGCAAATCTTTTACGAGTCCTTAATTAAAGCTTTAAACTCGTTCGTGGTGAGGCCCACTAAATATAAGGAAACTGAGGGATATTGTTTCGTGTTTCGACTTTCGTCTTTACGAAAATAGTTTATAAAAGTTTAAATGGGAGCGACGAACACACGTATCCATTCAATAGCCAGATAAGTTGCTTGAAGTTTTATACGGCATTTGGCATATTGAAGAGAGTTGCCCTTAAGTCATTTTCTTCGCACTCGATCGTCATAATGCATTTGCATTAATTGCATTTTATCGACTTGCGCATGAAAACATATGTGTTTGTTGGCAATAAAGGTTAACGAGATTCAATAATTTGAAAGACTTTCGTGAAAGAATATTCCATTTCGCCTAACGAACAAGAACACACATCTAAAGAAGAGGAAGATCCTGAACGATCTGAGTCGTGTAGAAGTTTATTTAAACAATAGA
This sequence comes from Glossina brevipalpis, assembly GCA_000671755.1. NCBI lineage: Eukaryota > Metazoa > Arthropoda > Insecta > Diptera > Glossinidae > Glossina > Glossina brevipalpis. Next base: position 1,361,604 of record KK351014.1, read on the forward strand.
GATGAACACTTCTAATAGAATAGTATGCAGTATTTCCAAGTATTCGGGAGTAGCTCGTTCAAGATATGAATTTTAGTAGTCTCTCCTCTCTCTCTCTCTCTCTCTCTCTCTCTCTCTCTCTCTCTCTCTCTATCTCTATCTCTCTCTCTCTCGCATATGATGAGAAGACTATTCCAACTTATTTAAACAATAGTACAGAATTATTAGAAAACTCGTTCATATTTCTTCGCATATGAAAATTAACTCAATGATCACAAGAAGCTCGTGTGTGTAACATTAAATCGTTTTGCAGCGAATAAAACCGTTTGCAATTATTGTGTGCAATCCTTTATTTGGCCAGAAAATTACTAACGCAACCTAAAAAGAAGCGTTCACGTCCCTGTGCCTTCAATGAGCTCTCCATCCACGTTGAAAGTTTAAAAAACTAAATTTAAAAAACTAAATTCTTCACACACTTAGGATCCCAAGGACACAATGTACGTTAAGATTGCCACTTGAAATAATATTTTGTTTTGGCTCGAAGGTTTCCTTGGTGGATATAATAAATTTCTTTAAATAGTTTAAATCTTTGCACTTTTCTATTTAAATATTTTGCAATAATATGAATACAAGACCAGTCTACGGATTGAAGTCGCGATGTTTATTAAAAGTGCATTGGTAATGCAAAACACTCAATTACGTGGAAAGTACTGTGTTTTGTGAATCGCTTCACACAGAATTGAAAAGAAAAATTTATTTTATGAATCTTCATCTAATTGGTGTTTAAAAATGGATAAATAAATGTGTTGTGTACAAAGTTGTTGCATTTGCTTTTAAAATGTGCCTGCAAAGAGTAAAATATAACTTAGTTTGATGATGTTGTGGGTACTTGTAAGACAACGTGAATATCCTTTTTAAAGTCAAGACCATGTTCGTAAGTAAGTTTATTGTGAGATGAAATAGGTTGAATAAAATAAAAATGAATTTATTAATGGATAACAACGCTGCTGGCTTAACCGATGCTTTGAATTTTTTCGAAGAATTTGTAAAAATCCGTAACAAATTTGTTTTTTGAAATTTCATCATATTGCTCAGGCGCGTCGAGAAGAGTTCACATTACAAAAGAGTCTCTGCTGGGAAGTTGTAGTCCAACCCCTTAGCTGTTGATTTCTCACTTCTCTCTAATACAACGAGAGATATCTTTAGAAAAGTATCTATGTTTCTTTAAATACGTTTCTAAATAAAAATTTGTTAGTCAGACATCCGTCGAATAGATACGAGGCTGAGAGTAATTTTGAGAACTTTCACTGATTCTACTAAAACTGTGGGATGAAGTTTTCGATGTTAGTTATGAGTTTAGTTTCCTGACCTTTTTCTTTGTCTTTTCATATGACATAAAGTGTAAATCGGGCGGTGCTGTCCTTGTCCTTGATAGATGCAGCAGAAAGAGCATTTTCGAGCAAAAAATTGTCGAGAAAATGAACATGCAAGGACAGGTTTTGTATAGTCCTCAGATTACAGACTAATAGAAAGAAATATTACAAAATTTACTATAACAAAAAACATTCCTACGACATATTCTAAAACTTTAAATATGTGTTTGTCTTTAAATATTTTTTAAACGAATCTTTAAAACAGTATTTTTTAGTGAATCTCGTAAGATGTGTTCGATAAATTGATCTTAAACATTTTTTCGAAACTTGGACTTTTCCATTCAAATCAAAGAAAGATCAATATCTAGAAAGAAACCTACATGATTATAGATTGAATATTTTTTTCTTTTTTTTTTTAAATCAAATATTGAACCGATTATTGCAGAGCTCGCTGCAGAGCTAAAGATATCTCCAGAAAAAATCATAATTTTTTTAATAGTTGAATATGTGCTTAACAAACTGTTTACATTTTTTTAGTCTGTGTGTGTTAAATTTTCTTCTATACAAGAAGACAGCTGCCAAAAATACCCTTCACTTACGCTCTCGCAGTGGTTTTGCCTCCTTAGTGTAAGAGTTCAGCGCATGGAAAGTTTTTGGGTCAGTTGTGAGTAACTTGACGACTCTTATTTTGAATAGCTGAGAGTTATGGCAAATGACAATTAATTAGCTTTTCTTTACATCTGGAAAGCATCTCGGTGTAGACTGAAACAACTTTCTGCCACTGATAGTGCTTCTGCTCAAACTGCCAGCTAAGACAGTTAATACAAAGACATATGATACAAAGATTCAAACCAAAAAGGAACACATATTTCTATGCATGTGATTCGTTACTTACGTATGCATGTTCTCGTACCTCATCCCTTGGGTATTCCCCCGCATAATAAAATTTATGCGTGAGTTTAGGTTTCGTTAGCACACAATTCACAAATGAAATTTTAATATTTTTTATACAGTATACTTGAAGGCGGTTGTTAAAATCTAAGGGATTTCAAGTCAGATTCAGTACCTCAATGAACTAATAAAACACATCACCTACAGATTTCAAGTCTAATACAAGCTACAACATAGCTTTCGTAGTACGAATTGCGACTACTTTAAGTTTTTGTCCAGTCTTTAGCAATGCACATGCTTGGCACGTTTCCCGTGCACTTACAACCTAATCTTCTGACTCTATAACGAGACAAAGTACTTTTCATACCCACCAAAGGATGGATTTGCAAGACCCAAGAGGAAGCTTCAGAGACCCTATAAAGTTTATTAATTCTTCATTCTGAATCGATCTAGACATATGCGTCTGTCTGTCCTGTTCACAAAAATCAAGATGTCGATTAAAAGTCCTTGCAATCAATATTGAAACGGTCCAAATCGGTAAAAGCACATCTCCACAATAAAGTGTAAACTGAAAGAATCTCTGTTTCTCTAAGCAAAAATTTGGTCTGTAACTACCAAAAGGACACTTAGGAGACCTCTCCAAAGTATATATATTCTTCATCAGCATCAAATTTAGAAACGATTTAAGAATGTCTGTCTGTCCGTCTGTGTAATGTCTGTGGTAAATAATCTCCTGGCTACTAAAATGAAGATATCGTCTTGGTAGAAACAGTGGAAGTTCTTGCACGCAGATTGATATTGAAAATGGGCCAAATCGGTCAAAGGACACGCTCACGGTACGACGAACATGCTTAGTACTCATAAACCATGGCAGATAGATCTACAAAATTTCCACAAATATTGCACTAGCTATCCCGTAGCGTCTGTGTAAAAACGGTAAGGACTGGTTACTTCGATATAATAAAATATTGAAATTAAATTTTTTTGTGGAAACGTTTGCGATATTAAGAAGAAGACTCGTAAAGTGTATATAGTCTTGATCAGTATGGAATTCGAACCTGTCCGCAACGTCTGTCCATCTGTCTGGCTTCTTAACTATCTAATGCAAAAATGAAGATGTTGGCTTCGAATTTGGCATAAACATTGGAAGTTCTTTCATTGCCACGCCTACCTATTACAAATTAGTTTTTCCTATTTTTTTGTGGGTGGGTATAAAAGATTCGACACAGCCGAATATAACTTTCTCACTTGTTTATATTCGAAAAGGTAAAGCATGTTTATTGCGTGTAATACTGAAATGCCTTTAGTAAGTCAGTAGACGTTGGTTCAAATCTCAAATTAATCTGAAGAATAAGAAATTTAGGGAATTTTTACTGCAGAAAAAACGAAACAAAATATCAACGCTTGTTTTGCAGGTTTGATGACGGATTCTAAAGTACATTTTCATTTATAATTCGTCCATATAAGCAAAAAGCTTATGACACAGCTGAAGTATTAACAGTATTTACATCTAAGTGCACTCGTGTTAACGATATACTATGCACGTCCTTGATGTTCTTGCTTATTAACGCATTTGAGTCAGCTGTTTATCTGTTTAGATTTCTCATCATTTCACTCATATGTGGGAAAAGAATTAAATATTCGGTTATGTCTACACAACTTAGTAGGCACACACACATATATACACACATTTATTACTTCATCGAAACAGAAAAACGATACTTAAAAGCATTTGATTGGAGGAAGCGAAATTAAATTTGCAATAATTGAGAAGGTAAATATAGACACACCATACTAAGCTAAAATTCACCAGACAAACGCCGTCAGAGAAGATGAAGATAAACGAGTTCAGATACTCGAGATCAACTTATGTGAAATACTAAAATACCCCACTCTTAGGCCTTTTCCTTTATTTCGTGGAAGTGTTATATTATTTTGTTGGGATTACTTTTGATTATACACATTAAGCAGAGTTATTAATTCAAACTGAAATCAGAATAATATTAGAAATTTTAAAACAGATAATAACTTCCATATAGTTTTTTTGGCAGCACTTAATGGGATAAACGTCTGAAATACTTCAAAAACTAAGGTAGAAATCATATATCTATAGTTGACCTCGACAGCTTTTATTGTACGAGAAAAGGCCTCGATATATTATTATGTCATGGCACGTTGACCGTTTATAGATTAATGGAACTTTTACAAAAATTTAACGGTTTTTATAATTAAGGTAAGCTAAGGATGCATCAAAGAGAAATGCGTTTTTTCTTAAAAGAGGAGAAGAAGAAGGCTTAAATATAATGTAAGTAATTGCACTCATTAAATCCTCATTTACGCTTTTTATCTTACATTACATTTACACTTTTTATGCCAAACACGGCTTGCAGGCCATATTAAGTTTGTGTGAACGTATGCATCATCACGAAGGATTTGAAATAGATCCACTTGTTGGGCACATAATGCGACTAAGAAACATTTTCCGAATGGATTTAAGCCTGACTGTCCCTCTGTTCATCTAGCTTCTGTACACGTATATCCGAATCGATTTAAACCTGCTTGCCCCTCTTTCCATCTGATGTCTGTTCTTGTATTTTTATGTACAACAGAGATATTTTGATTAAATTTTTCACGCTATTCTCATATACACGCTCTTACACACGTACATACATTTGTGTAATGACAAGGTTTACTTTTTAAAATCTATAATGATCTTTTGTAAAAAATTGTGATGAGCTATCTTAATATGTATTAAGTTTGAGCCACATAAGTTTATACTTGAGACAAATGCAGACATAAGAAGAGCCCCATCAACTATGAATACTAAATGTATTCTAATGTATAAATGTTTACAAGGGTATATACATGTCTTTGCGTGAATATTATTCTCTTCATATTAATATTATTTTTATTTATTGGGCATTTGCGCTTTAAAATTAATTTTTACATAAGTATTTATAAATGAAACTATAATATGTTTTATACATATTTAGCATTCTCTACGTTGTTTGCTTCTACTGGACGGATTAAAAGCGTTAATTAGGAAGAACTGCTGAAATTATACGCAATTTACAGGGCGATGTGAAAATTTTTTTACATTATATTTAACCAGTGAATGAAACGTGAGGAAAAAAATTTTAAAAAAATTTAATAACTTTTTCGTGAGAAAAAAAATTTAAGCCCAAAATTGCAATAAATAAATAAACACCAGGAAAGGAGCAATTGTTATGCTTACGCCAGAGCTATTGGCTGTACAAACTTTTGGCTGCGGTTGAGGCACATATTGACACAAGGCACCAAGAAAATCAGTTTGAGCACGGGTGTTAACTTTAGGATCATATTGCTGCAAATTGATAGGAAAACAATGATATTTTCCTATAGAGAGACTATTGATGATGTTATTCTTACTTGTTTAAAAACGACAGTCGGAACGTTGGTTAAAGGATTTTGAAAAGCATTCGTTGTTTGGCCATGTTCCATTAATAATCGGCTACCTTCGGTGCTATTAGCGCACTGTTGAATATTCTCCCAGATGCTAACGTGGCTCTCTCGTGCACAGGCTGCACCAGGATAAACATTATCTGGAAAGTTTTTGCCTGCTTTCATCATGCAGTTGATAAAGCTCAGAATGAGAGATTCGCGGGTGAACTCGGTTTGATATGAGCTGGCCTGAATGTGTTCTATAGCACACGCATGCACTTTATTTCCGTAACATTCATTCGGACCATGATGGCAATTGAATTGTATCTCTGATCCTTGAGTCGAATACTAAAATCATAAAATTACATTAGTACATAAAAGGCCTAAGCGCCTAAGCTATTATATCTTCTCCTTACCGTAGATTTGCCAAATGGTACCCATTTAATATCAACGTGGTCCTTTAATTCGTTTTTCACAGCTGGAAACACTTGCTCACTTATGAATTTAGCACTATCTGGGCACAATGACTCGTAGTATATAGTTACAGGTACCTTTTTTAAAATATTGGAATTAATAAAGGATTTGTTATGGGTGGACTAAGTAAAATTGAGTAAAAAATCTTGGGCGGAAACTAGAAAAAACTCCGCATTTGTGAAATACGACTTCGAATATTAATTCTTATTATTTTTAATAATTACATAAAGAAAAAATTATAAAGTGCTTTACTGTAATGAGATTAGCGTAAGTAACGAGAAAAATTTATTCAACTCTGACATATACCCTGTTGTGTTGTTGTATACCTGTACTACGGTTAATATCGTTTAATTTTTTTAATTATTCATCGTGGTTTTATTCCTCTTAGCATTAGATAAAAAGAGAAATATGCATTTGGAATGTCAAGATGTAATGCTTTATAAATATATAAACCACACACAAAAATAAACAAAAATAAACATTTGTATTCATTGAAATACGCGTTTTTAAACATAAATAATTATTTTTCACTTTTTCATTTTGACTAACTTCTTGATGAATACGCCCATTTGATAAAAGTAAAACTGCAGCTATTTATATTTTTATAGTAAACGATAGCTTTTTAATTTACATAACTCGAAGCCATGTCAACTACATGTAAATCAAATTTCTGAGTCATTTAAAAACAACTTTTTGTTTTTTTTTACAAAAAGAAGTCTTGAAATCGTGATATGAACGCTTCGTTTTCAATTATATCAAAGGAAAGAAACTATAAGTGTTTTATAGTTTTAACGTGTTAAAGCCGATTTTTCGTTTTATTGCAATTCAGTTTACTTCAAATAAATTACATACATATATTTAGTCACACTTTTGCCTATACATAATATACATAATTTAAGTCACAAAATTCAAGTTTCTCTTTTTGTTACCTTTACTGCATTGGCAAGAGCAATGAATGCCATGAAAACTCCAATCAGTTTAGTCATATTATCAACTTATACTCCCTACAAAAATATGTGTAAAAAAAAATTGAAATATCTCCGCGGATTTGTATTGTGCGATCACAACCAATTCTAAGCTCGAACTAAATTCTAAATGAGTAGTATTTTATTCAATTGCAATTATTAAAAAAGTAAAAAATCAAAAGAAAAAATTATCTTGGCTTAGACCGAATTTTTTTGTACCGACTACTACATTTTAAAAATATACATATATGCATTCCGTTGTTATATATAAGTGTGTGTATTTGATTTACAAAAATCAATTTTTTTTTTTTTGGTAATTTTGGGCGAAGCAACTTATTTTACCGACTTATTAGTCCGACAAGAGAGATAAAAAAATGTTGGGACCGAGAGCAAATATAAATAAGTCATTGTCATGATAGTCAGATAGAAAGAACGACTTAAATATATATTTTGGCTTTTCACTTTGATTAAGAATATATTTAATTTTTTCTGCGTTTTACATTCATTTGAAAAATCTAATGTAAAAAATTGGAGTGTTCACGTTACCAACGAATTTGTGCGCTTACTTAACTTTTTTTAGACCTGTTTTGAGCACATTAAACAGAAGAGAGCGAACAGACCTGCTTGTATTTTCATGCATGCATCCGTTAATACCTAAACGAATGAAACAAAGTTACATATCGCACTACCAACTCCACAACAAATCGGATAAAAATTAAATATCTTTTAATATGCTCCTTACATCATGTAATAAAAGAAACTATCAAAAAAAATAAATAAATAAATAAAAATAAACTGCAAAACTCGTGATACATAAGTACTTTTAATTGATACTAAAAATCACATTATAAAAATCAATGGAAACAATGTTATGGGAAAGCTTATCAGACTTCATTGTATTGGCGGAATCCTGATTTGCTTATATTTCATTTACTACTTTTCTGTTTATACCAAGAGATGATTAATTCGACAAAGATCATCAGAATTTAAACCCATTAGCAATCAAGTCTTTACGGGCTTCTATAATTTGTTCTTGTAATTCTTTAGCTGCTTCCGGACAGTCGTTGAACGTGAATGTACGATAAAGAACAGTACCGGCCGCATACAACTGTAATGTGAATAAAAAACATAATAAAATAATCTCAACTCGTAAAGTTTTCTCTAATCCCCAGACTTACTCCAAACATAATAACCAATATGTAAGGTAAAGCTTGCAATGGTAGCAACCACTTTTCTATTTGTGACGTTTTAATGGCCGCAAATAATGCACAAAAATATGGCACAATGAAGAGCGTTAAATACATGAGCCATCGTTGTAAGTTGGTCATATTCTTTCAAGTTATTTTATGATTTAAAATCAAAACTGCTCACACTAGTCTTTTTGAAGTCTCATGAAATGTAAACAAAACTAGTAATAACAAATAAAACAGATGTAAAGCAAACAGCTGTTTTATGTTTTGAATAAAATCGCGTTAGAAAGAGAAAAATAACAAAACGTTTTAGTTGCTAGTAGTTCCTTCTTACTACGTTTCGTATTTTATAGAAAAGAACAACAGTTGATTGTTCTGTTAAGGAAAAGCATGCAGATACTTGTACATAAAGACTGTTTTTTTTTTAAGTTTAAATTAAATGGATGGAAACTAAAAATAGTATTTGATTAAGTATTGCTCGACGTATCAGTCAAACAACCTACGTACACTAATTTAATGAATTACTCAAATATCAACTATAATTAAATACAAAATAAACAAAAATAAATACAATGCGGTAGATGATTGTTCAACTTAGATGAATTTTCGCATTGCGAGAGCATGTCATAAAGGTCATGCAAAATTTGAAATTGCTTACCGCAAAGGAATCAATTGAACGGCTTCCTAACCTATACAAATTGAATTATTTTTGCAATATTATAAGTATTTGAAGTCATTTCTTTCTCACGAAACAGTGGTTTTGTTCAACAAAACAAGACAATCTTTCTTTTCACTCATGTTTCCTTTTAGCGATTTTTCACAAAATATAGAACAGTCGCACTACATATGACCTAACTTACAGAAAACATCGCATTGAAATTCAATCATGTTCATTAAACGCGAAAATATCTGCTTAAAATTGTCAAACTTCCATATATACATCAAATCGATAGGTAATGAGGTAGAATTTTAAGAAAAAAGTAATAATTAAAACTTCATTGTGTGTCCCTTTGCCTGTAAACGTATTTAATGAGTTTTTCCTGTCAAGTGACGATATGTATTTATATTTCATTTCAACAGCAAAATCATATGATGCTTAAAAAATTAATAATTATGATCATCAATCTGTAATAAGCAGGGTTTATTTCGGCCCAGATGCTTTAGCGATTGGTTCGAGTTCAGTGGAATGTTTTAAGTTCTGCAACCGTGTTTCAATGCAATGCTTACGCTCTGTAGGTGCGGGTCATATTTTAGGTTCGACTTTGCACCGGATGATTGTTATGTTTTCTTAGGTTTAAAATATCGAAAACTTCTAAGATTGCGTGTATGGGCAGTTGAGATTGAGGAGGAGATCAATTGTGATCTATAACATTAATACCCAACAAAAAGGCTTACTACGATTGTAATGTAAAAGTATGGACTTTTGAATTAATTGTTCGTAACGCTAAACAAATAACAATGTTGACTACTAATTTAAAACAAACCAAAGTTTTATCCTTACTACATAGAAATACTCCAAAATTGGAAAGTCTTATAGCTGTTCAAATCCGTCCAAGCATGAAGTATATTTTTGTTGTCTTTTAGATTCGGCGGTTAAAGTGTTCTTTTTGGAAGCGGTTAAATTTCCTTTTATCTTTGTAAAGCCACAGATTGCCGATATTTTGCTGCGAGATGTCTTTAGAATGCATGATAATAACAACAAGTTTGCCAGATCATAATGTACAAACCTGCGGCCTGGATTTCGGTGATTATCACCCTTCGCTATGACTCTGCAATGACTTTAAAATTCGCAGCCGAAACTCATGTGTTCTTAACTTACGGCAAAGAATACCAAATTAAACAACAGGATACCGATAGTTTTAACAAAATCGTTACATTACCTTACAAAGTGGCGATAAGCTCGAATGGTCGTTATTTGATTACCTGGGCGGAAAGTCATGCATAAATCTCGGATTGGCATTTCTCAGTATTGCAAACGAAAGGACTAAAACATAATTACCACTTTTTTCTGCTTCCTTTCAGAGGCGCAAACGCACTGAAGTGAAAGTTTTACTACATCCTTTGAGGGTATAAAACAATCGTAGTAAACTAAGCGAAAACATTAGTGATTCTTTGTTTTCATTTGATACAAGCCAAGCATCGTACCAAAAAAGCTTACGAAGTGAGCGTAAATTATTGCAATGTAACGCGGAGGTGGCAGTGAGCATATCACAATCGATTGAAGCTTGGCAATCTAGTATCAACAAATGGCAACGGCTTGGGAGGATTCGTAGTTTGTGGTTCTTTCAGAATTGGACGTAATCTAAAAGCAAAGCTTGGTAAAAAGGATTTTGGTTTCACGTCAAAGTAAGTTAGATAAATAATCAAACTTTTGATTTTAATAATTCTGTTTATTAATTTTATGGTAGAACTTGTATTATTCCAAATGGCGTGATCCAATTAAGAAAAAATTGGCCGTAGTATGCCCAACGAAATGTGAAGTGGATAATTATTGATGAACTCAATGAACGGGTAGCGAGCAATGATGAACGCAAAACACGCATAGAGCGTATTATTATATATATTATGGCAGCCAGTTCGTGGATCGATCGAGGAGGAGAAATATTTTAACAAATTGGAGAGAAAATGGAAGAGAAAATGTTAAATACCTATAAAGCAGCTTGTAAGGCAATTATCAACTTTTGTCTGCCAAATAACTGTTAGCATAACGTAGCATAATATATTAAATTACTGATATTTTGTTATATAATAAATGTTTACCTTTAATTTTCAAATACTTCTTACTTTAAATTGATCGGAATAATTGTTTTAAAGATAGAGTTAATACATTATTTTATATTTTTTACATTAAGTAATCGTTCATCTTAGGCAAATTTAAATATGAAATTATTATTGGAGAAAGAGTAAGGTGGGGCAGATAATTTCTAATAAATTTTTGACTCAAATTACAATAACAAAATACATGTCTCTAAAAAGCTTACTTAGTCAAATAAGACAAATGTCATTTTTAAATATTAACATAAACATTTAATTATTTTAAAATAAAAAATATATTTAAAAAACACTGAAGTATGACAACTTTAGATGAAAGGAAGTAATTCGTGAATTTTATATAAATTAGAATTAGTTAACAATTAAGCTAGAAGTGCTTGTAAAATGAAATTATTTAATGCTTTACGCGATACGGATTCAATTTGGATGGATTGATTTGTTTTATGTCGCGCCTTATTGCTCGCTGAGATTTAATAAACCTGAAAAATATGTTTTTCAAAATTGTTGCTGTTTAAATTGTTTGGAATGAGACCTTTATTAAGCGACCCTTTTTCATCGGTCTCGCATATAAATCTAATATATTTTTATCTTATGAAGACTTTCGTATATTGAAAGGAAATCTGAGATCATTTTCATAACGTAATTTCTGTTCAATGGTACTTGTTTCTATTAATGAAGTTTGCTAACGTTGCAAATTGTCTAGCATATGAAAGTTTTTATTATTTAGTTTCTTAGTATCCAAACTATTGTCCTCTTCTTTGATAGCTTCTGCATAAGCACAATAGTTTGGATTGGAAAAGGTGTGCGTTTCTAATTCCAAATATTTGATTTTATTAGTTAAAAGTTTTTCAAATTCTAATGCTAAATACACTTGAACGATCGTTTTTTTAGCATAACTGAAAAAAGACAATTGGGAAATATATGAATGTATAAATATATATAAAATTTATTTAAAAGTCTTTAAATATTTAATTACTTCAAGCAAATGATAGAGATTTTGCGGAGCTATACCCTATATTCCAACACAATATTCCGATTTTATGATATAAAGATATTACGAATAATGAAAAGACATTTGGGAAATATATAAATAGAAATTTACTTTACTGAAGTTAGAAAAAACAGATGGAAGATATATATATATATATGTATTGTCTGCTTGGAAGCTTTTAAATGTCAAAACAAACACGAGTCACCAGAAGACGATCTAGATGCTCCATTAACTAATTTGCGGATATCTACACGCAAGCCAAACTCACAAGTGAAAGACGAAAATGGAGAACAGAATGAGCCCGAATTTTTAGGTATTAAAGAATCGCGTATTAAGTATGCGGGTGCCCGTTCAATTTGCGTTTTACAGACGAACTGCTTTGAACGTCAGAAGAACTCAAAATGGAAACCAGCAAATCATTTGTGCTCTAATTATTTGGAAAACACAAACCTGAGAAGCGTTATTCCTTGAATTCAAAGGATCCTGTAATCAAAATTGTTTCCCGAATTTTGACAAATTTGGATTAACAAAAATAAGCCGTAAACCTTTCTATTAACTGTGACTAAAAAGAAGCAGCAACTTATACTGAAATTAATGCAAGATATTACTTCATAATGCAAGCGATGATTCAGCTGGAGGTAACTATAAATTATATTATTAAAGCAATTAAAAGTTTTTCGTTTCACGGTCCTTTAATTAAAATTTTTTAAGTTATTTTATTTTGAGATTAAATCTTCTTATTAAAAATTTACACAATATGGGTTTTCATAAACACATAATCAATAAGGGATTATACAACGTTAACTACATAAAATTAATTAAGTAAAGAGCGAAATGAAAAATAATTAAAAAGCAAATAAAACACTGCAGTCACGCAAGGTCGACCCTTAAATATCCTACACACTCTTTTGTTATTATCGTGAATTGTCGTAAAAATGGTCCGATCCAATCTAATTTCAATAGCATTTATCCTTGGGCCAAAGCAAATCACTATAGCAAATTTCGTCTAAAGTTGCAATCTGTACGTTGCACAAAAAAAATCTTTGGCCAGACATCAAGCGAACATACAAGCTTAAATCGATTTAGGAAATGATTCTGAAACGATCGGTATATTAACAAGTAGGTCTATCGTAAGTCATTCTGGGTGATACATATTATATGTTATATGTATTATATATTAACTCTTAAGACGATCAAAAATAGTTTATTCTTTTTTTAACTCGCGGTGAATTTTTAGTTTTCTATTGATTTCCCTTTAAGGTGCATATTCCGAATATAATAAAACGTTTACTAATTAATTTGGACTTTTTAATATGATACAAACAAAAATCTCGTTGATATAGTAGAGTAAATCTAAAGGTAATTGTTATCTGCAATATTAGGTCTTCCAATTTAGCGTTTAATATAGAAGAGCACAAATAATTGATTATTTATGCAAAACAACGGAACTTTGTACGGATTGCATATGGTTGCTCAGTCAATTTATTTACAGTTTAACACATAAATGGATCTGCTAGCATTAATTCTTTGTCGCGAACTATCGGAGGAACGCGTATCAAGTCTCATACTAATATGTCCAATAGTTTTATTCAAACAGCTGTTGAAAGTTAACATGAAAAAATTGCCAACGAGGAGCGCTTAAATATTTATATGGAGTTGAGCAGATAAATTGAAAAGCGATCGCACAAGCCTATTAAATGAAAAAAGAAAAACTAACGTACAGAGTATGCCAATGGAAAATCATCAGTTAACCCAAGGTGATTTATGACCATAGGCATCTTACATGAGTCAATATATAAGATCTTGGCCAATATATACAACAGAAATCAATGGAAACTAGTATCTTAGCACATAAAATAAATGTGAAAAATTTGAATTGGGTGGCACCTTTCTTATGAAAAGTAAGTTTTATATGGAAAAAGGTCTAATTTTTAATATATTATGATGAAAATGATTCTCTAATAGTAATTTGATATAAAAATTAACTGTTCAGTTCACTTATATATATAAGTCTACGTAGGTCTATTTTCTGAACACCTTCTGTACAAGCGTGTAAGCCTTTGTGTGACAAAGCGGCCGAGCTTTAATATTTCGTGTTGAAAATTGGTGAGTAACACTAATTCGACATAAAAATTAATTGGACTAAATTTAGATTATAATACATACATAGGTCTACTTTTTGGGGAAACCCCACAATGTATTTATGACTTTTCGTCTTTTCTCACGAAAGTAAGTGAGAAATTCTATTAGACAAAGTGTACGTAATGGTCGGATTTGGCCGACAGTAATGTTTTCGCTTGTTTTGCGAATCGATTTCAGCCTCTCTGTCTGCGTGTGGAATTTTCCTCATCTGGCATAGCAGAGCGGTGAAGATTTCGTTTCAACGTGTCTACCACACTATCGCTATTGGTATTACTTGGCACTCCTATCTCTTATCCATAGTCTTTGCCCTTCAATACTTTTCCCATGAGGTGCGGTTTTCAGTTTATTTTTAACATGTGTTAGCAATTTCATCAAGATCAAATATGCTGGTCAGGTCCGGATCTTACGCACAGTGTTATAAAATGCTCTAAAACACATAGTGTTATAAAATGCTCTAGAACATATAACGCTACACGGGGCTCTGGAACGCATAACGCTATACGGGGCTCTAGAACGCATAATACTATACCGTGTTCTAGAACGCATAACGCTGTACGCGAGCTTCGCGAAAACGGTTCATTTTTTAATATTTATTCAAAAATAAATCTTCTTTACTCAATTTTATTGAAATAAAATAATAAAGTAAAAAATAATAAAAATAAAAATTTAAGTTAACAAGTTACTCGAATTTTATTATTATTTAAGTTTAATTTTTTCCAACTAAAAAGAAATGTTTTTTTAGTTTGTTACAGTGAAATCTATCCAAAGAATACAGATTAATTTCTAATATACTGACATTGGTATTATATACAAATAAAAAGGAAAGAAATGTGGAATTAGAAAAGCAATTTACGACGGAGATTATTGTACGGTTTTTTCCACAACAAATTCATTCAACCATTTACTGAAATCAACTTCAGGATATTTCTGCTTTTGTTTTAGTAGAACGCTTTGTAGGCTAATTATAAACTTTAAATCTTCCTAATATTTACGAAGAATTGTTTCATCTATACAAATGTGAGCTAATGGTAAATCAATGTTTGGTTTGCAGATGCGTGCAGTCATTACAAGCTTCGTCTCCGATTGCTTTACTTTCTTTGCTGTCTTTCTTAGCGACAATACTTTAGAATCAGGCAAACGATGCATGCAATCGCTGCTCTCACCATATAACGCATTATCTATCTGTAAGGAATATTGCCAATATGCAAGAAAATGGAATTATGTTGCGCAGTATTCACATTACTTTGTCTGTCCCCTTACGGCCCAAACATATATTGTTTAAATATGGCTATGCCTTCTCTTATGCACCCCGATTTTTTCGTCCGTTTCTTACCATTGCCAGAAAAGGATTCATATTATTTGTATTACTATTATTATTGTTTTTATTATCGTTATTATTATTATTATTATACTCTAGACTAATGAAATTAATTCTTAGACTAGAGAGATGAGAGCACTAGCAGCTCCTTGGTGTTTTTTCATTTTATGAAAAGCTCTACCGCAATGAGATTTGAACCCACGTGTACCGACTTGCTAGAGGCGCTTCTTAACAGTTCGGCCACGGTTGCGGCTATATTATTAGTACTTTCAACCTTTTGTTGGAAACCAGTGCTCCTTTTGTGTCCTTACGAACGCACGTTTAAACTTATTAAGAAGAATTCTCTATCTCTCTTGGAAAAAGATGGACTCGTTTTTGGAGTTTTTTTTTACGTTTAATTTTCTTGAGGACGAAGTTTTAACGTTTCGTTTACTAAATGTGACTAAAATTCGCTTTCCGTGTAGGTGTCCTTAGATAAAATTTAACCAGCGCAACGAAGATGCTACCTGTATAAATAAGAATGTGACGGGATCTTTGTTATAAAAACCAAACCTGTATATCTTAAAAAGATTTAATTTTTAATATTTTATGATGAAAATGGGTCCGTTGTAGTAATTTGAGATGAAAATTTAGTGCACTAAATTTAGATTGCGCGGGTTAATTTCTTTGGGACCCGATCAAGCCAAAAGAGTTTAATAGATGCTTTGGACTTTCTAGAATATGTGTTGAAAAAAGTACATTATCTAAGATAAACCTTTTTAGAGAAATTTTCGGATGTTTGCGCCAGCACTCGGCGGCAATCATAAAGTTTTGAGAAGTTAAAACAGAAAATCGAACATAAAATAGAAGCGAAAATAAAAATAATATCATTGCTATTATAACATTTTATACAAATGGTGGATACTTTCAATAACATCATCTGCTGCTTCGATAGTGACGCGAGTGCCGAAGTTTATATTTAAAAATTGACCGAAGATGTATGGCAATCCTTTGAATTGCTGTGCATGTAGAACTTCATCTTCGTGATTTGGGTCATCATAAGTTTCAAAGTCGTTTATAAGATCGACTATCATCACACCCAATGTTCAACGGACCCCGATTTCCGAAATTGCTCTAATATGTGTTAGAAGACCGTATACACACCTATTCATACATATATTATATATGAAGTAATAATATATACGATTACTTTGTCTAATATAATAAAGCTGAAACATAATTTAAAAAACACATTTTCTTAAATAATATATATTAATAGTTTTAAATACATACATAGTTCAAATTTTCTTGAACGAATTCTTAGATGATAATCGGGTGCAGCTTCTATATCCTACGTCATTTGTAGTACAGGGTATATAAAGTTCTTAGGCTATTGTGTTCAACACCCGGAACGACTTAAGATAGAGCCATCTTTTATTATACCAATTAATTCGTATTTATTGTTTGAAACGATTTAAGAATGTTGCAGTGGTCGAAATGGTTTCACAAAATACGATAAACTAACATATTTTGACTCAAATATGACTGCTTTTACAAGCGAATTTCATTGAACCGCCTTTACAACTACTCCCCATATAGGCCCTTATCTTGAAAAACTCGATATATGAAAAGAGGTAAAACATTATAGTAGGGTAAGGTCCACTAAAAAAGAAAAAATTGATCATTAGCAACATTCACTATCGGTTCTTTTTTTAAAAAGAAGATTAGGTATTAAGCCCGGTTGTTTTAATAAAAAGTAATATATTAAATTGATATTACTTTCTGTACTTGAAAAAATTCGTTTCTAAAAACTGTACAACTGCTTGATACTTTTCTGTAAAGATCACCCATCAGGTGAGGTAAGGAGGAGGATTTCATTAATATTTCCCCTTCGGAAATACTAAAGTTGGTCTCCTATTCTGGTGCCTGGGTTCGCTCGTCGGATCCACGTATTCTATTTTATTTATCTATTAAATCTTCCCCCGTCTGGAATTAAACCACTTATTTCATTACTCGAAATTCAAGGATAAATCTTTATTCAACATTTACTCCTACTATAAAAATTAAAGCTTCAATATAACCAGTCCTTCCGTTTAAGTCAAATAAAATATATAATAATATATATAATAATATAGAAGTTGGCCCATCAGAACCCTCAGACATTCGGATGCTTACCAGACAATTTACCCTAATCGCTGCTCAGTAACCAAAAGGGAAGAGGATATATTTACTGTTCCGTATTTTGGTTTACTCATTTGTTGGCGTTGTCAACTCCTTTCACTCTTTGCCAGAGTTACCCTGGTTAACAATAGTCGTCTTCATATTGTGAGTTACTGCTGATGGCAGTAACTATACAATCCTTCTTATATAACATAGCAAGAAATATAAGGAGGGAGAGTGTGGACGAAAACGAGGGCGCCACTTTGGTCCTTACAGTACTTCATCTGTTTCCAAATATATCCAGCTGCCATAGTATCATTTTATATCTGTCTCCTCATACCCGTAATTACACCGCGTTGAAACCGCATCCGGATTTATCAAAAATTCTTCCATGCCAAGGCAGTTGCACCCTTGATTCATTCTTCAAAGACTAAAATATATTATTTATAAGATATTTTTCTCTTTCTTTTCGTTATTTATTCGTTAAAGAGTTATTTATCGGAAAAAATTTTAACTGAGATTCTCTTTAAGACCTTTTGCCTATTCAACTTTAGCCGTTATAGCTCATCGCATATTAAGCGGTATAATGAGATGCTAAAAATGTTTATAAAAGTTCAAATTATCTGTCTTGAACGTTTAGTTGTCTCACAAATTTCATACAAAATAAAAGTTTTCAGATATTAATAAATAAGTAGGTTATACTGTCATTTTACGCGTACCACAGATTATAATGGGCAGAGCTTTTTTAATGATTATGCTAATGCGTATAGCTGTCGTAAGTGATTGAAAAAAACACTACAGAGATAGAAAGAAAAAATATTTAATATAAAACTCCTTCATACAAAAATTATAAACTAAAAATAAAAAAAATAAGAAAAAATATATTAATGTCACAAAATTGGTTTTTTGAAAATAGCTCCTTTGTTTGAGGCCTATAGTTTCATCAGCACCTCAAGGCTATCATCATCAGTTAGATTTTAAATCTCTCGTTTCTAATCTGAACAAGGCTGCAATCACGCAGATAAATGAGCGTAATGATAATATTTACAACTCTCCCATATATTTCGCACCATCTCACTATTCGTCGCCATCGAAGATTGGAAGAAGTTCCATTACGTCGGAGCAATATCACACACTGGAGGAACAACCTTTTGTAACAAAAGACATTTACCTACATTTGGCTCCAGAATATCCCCATGAGCAAAAATTGCTCTCACACTTGACAGTGCCAAAAAAACATTATCGCATCGTATTTATTAAAAGTCCCACATCCAGTTTAAGCGAAGATTCTGCGCACTTCAAACAAGCTGCTAAAGAAGAGAAAACTATCATTTATGTATTGAATCGAAAACACGATCCTCTCGAATTTCAGGATGCCATTGAAAAAGCGGTCAATAAAGAGTTCAGTAAACCGGAGGTTTTCTTTATAAAATACAATACTCAAGAAGAAGCTGCAAGAGCGCAGCAAGCTATTCAAGGTTTGTGGGTTGAATCAATCAAATCTACATAATATATCGTATTTTTGCATTTAAATACATATAATAAAGTACAACATACGCAAAACAACTAAACTGCATAAATCACATAAGCTCTGAATACGTTAATAAATAAATTAATTTGAAATTATAATTTACATTCACAGCACAATACGAAAAACTTGGCGGTACTACCCAAATATCTGATGAAATCGTTGCTCCTGTTATTAACGCTGTAGATGACGAATCAGTGTCAACAGTTACATCTTCTGAAAGACGTTGAGCCCGACTCCTACAGCCCGAATTGGGCAAAATAAGAGTGAATTACAAGAATGCGAAAGTATGCAAATTTATTAAACGTGAATTCAGGTCCTATAGAGCCCCGTATTCTTCAATAATCCAGTTAACAATTATGGGATTTTATGTTTGCGGGTTTGCAAATTATGAAATTTTGAAGAATAATTGCCATTTATTCCACACTTTTAGATTTAAGTGACTTCTGCTTGTAATATATTACATGTACATGCATATATTATTAATAAGATAGAAAAGATCAAATTATAAACCAACACCTCGTTTTCAATTAGCCCAATAAAGCATACTTGGCAGGCCAAACATACTTCTTTTCTATGTACCTAAATATTAAATATTTAGAGGACTAAGGAAAGCTCGTTCGAATTAAAATTCATTTTTAAAAATAGAATAGTGTGAACTCACGATGTCATAACCACCAGTTAACATGAAACGTGCTATAATATGAGACGGATAGTATTTCTCCAAAATATGGGCGGCAAGTTGTATGGCAATCTGAAATAGCAATAAATAAGATTTGTAATATCGCCTTTAGAATTGCAAAATAGATAACAATAACGTATTATAAATTAAATTTTAATTATTACAGTAACGATTGTTGTTATTATTATGATTAATAAACTAAACTAAACTAAACTAATAAAAAATATTAATAATAAACTTACTTTTATTCTTTTGTATTCAGTTTAATGCGTGTTTTAACTTGTGTTGTTAAAGACGTTTGCGGTTCACGTCTACGCTTCTCTAGATTCTCATGCAAAGTGGTCACTAAGTCTTGCGCTTCGCGATCCAGGTAGGATCGTATTTTAGCTAACTGCGCCGGAAAAGGACAGAAGCAGGCTTCCACGAATTGTGAAAAGTCCTTTTGTGGTTGTAATATAATACGCACCATTGCATGGTGATACGCTTGTAATTCATCTAATTCCATTTTAGCCTCAAAGGCAGCCAATGCATGATCCGGACGTATTATAGAGTAATAATCCAGGTGCAGATATTGTTCGTTTACCTGTAATTGGATTTATCGAAATACTTAGCCACGTATGCCATGCCGATAACGTGGCTGAGCCTGTAAATTTGTTCAATATACTTAAACGCTCTGAATTCCAGCTGAAGCTATCACCTGTCATTTTGAAATGTTTCCTTTAAAATTCGGAAGAAGATAAAATCAACTCTTTCCAGATTAGGTTGAAGAACGTACATATTCCGAGGCCATTTGTGTCAGTGGATCTATTAGTTCCTATTCTTGTCATCACGTATAGTTGGCAGTTGTATGGTATATTTTTTCATCTGAAAATAAAATTTTTAACGGTTTTCCGTACCACCAGAAGGCGCGTTGCCATTTTTTTACATGGTAGCATCCCCAGTAGGCATAAACCATGATAAAATAAAACAGAATTAAATATTCAGTTCTGTATGTTCTACAATGTTGTCGATTTTTTCAGTTGCAGAAACACGTTGTTCTCTTTTAATTGGAATTCGTTTTGCCGCTTTTTTGAGAAATTCTGCTGTCAAAGACAGCTCCATGTGTTCAGCTAGAAATATATACGGCAAATGTTCGTAGCGCATTTGGTCATATGCTTCGTCCTTTTGCGCTAAGTTTTCTTCTTTTGTTGTTAACCGATTCTTCAGGGCTGACAGGCTCTTTTTTGCTTGTCCCACACTTATTTTTTGACCCTTTCTGCTTAGGTAAGCAGCCGGGTTTACCATTTGTTTCCAAGTGTTTGGATACAATTTGAGCGTTATTGTATTCATGTCTAAAGAATAAAATTGAAAAATAAATTACAGTCTTCTGAATCTGAGGGATTCTGTTATGTTAAGTATTTCTTCATCTTTATTATTTTTTAATAATATCCATTTATTAAATTATTAAATTAAATTATAATTTATTAAATTGTGTACATGTTCTTTTTCCTTTTTTTGGTAACTGCTGCTGGTTAATAGAGGCTGGAACTTCGGAGCAAAGGTGTTTTAGTTTTTCTCCAATGTTGGTTTTATTCCTAAATTGCTCTATGTATTCTGGGTAGATTTCATAGACTTTCTTAAATATACTTCACAAGTTGTTCTTTAAGTAGAACAACCGGTTATTATTACAGGCCGCAATCAAAGAGCCATCTTCGCTTCTTGGCTCGTTCTCGCTCTTTGTTAAATCTTGAATGCACTTATCGCATTTGTCCACTTGTCCAGTGCATTCATAAAGGGCACATCCTGTAATAAATTTTAGAACCCTTTCCTCATATTGTATGGTTTCTATGTGCTTATGTACATTTTGTACAAGTTCTCCTATGTTGTCACCTGTCTTTCCACGTACTTGGAATATTGGAATATTTTTTTTAAAAAAAGTTATCTAAAGTGTCTGTCGCATAATTTTCATCCGTGCTATTAAAATTTGACATCATTATTTGGAACGATATCAATTTTGATAAGATGTATGCGAGTCTTCTTGGGCTTTTTTTTCTGGTTAGTACCATGTGTTATGTTTTGGAATATTCTTTCCAGAAGATCCTGGTTGCGTCTTTGTGGTATCACTTGCGTCTCATTGAATTTTTCAAATATTGAATTAATTATTAGTCTGAAGTTTTCGACTGTTATTCCGTAGAAGAATTTCTGTTGTTTCTGCTGTTGCATCAATTGTACGCCAATCTTCTCGGCGGATCAGTCCTTCGTCATTGGCTCCATGGAATATTTTCCAAAACTTGTTTACCATTTTTAAATACTTTATTGTTCTTTCCAAGTCTCCATATTTTTGGCTTTTCCTCGACTTGAATAGGCCAGTTCCGTTGGCAACGATCACATTTTGGATACATTTGTCCGAGAATAACTTGATAGGTCTATCAGTAATATTTTTAAATATTGAAAAATCGAACCATGTCTTTAAAACATCGTTCGATATTTTATGGAATGTTTGTAATTTTAATATTGGCTCAATAGAGAAGAAGTTTTCTTGGTTCTTGCTGTACATTATTCCTGCGTATGTTCTTGTCAGGTGAATATAATTGTGTAAAAGTAGGATGTTATTTCCATTATGATTATACTTCCCTTTAGTGAACATTTTCGACGCAACCATATTCGCATAGTACCGATCAGAGACTACAGCTGCAACGTTTAGTCCTATTCCATTCGTCATATCTGTATTCTCCAGGGGTATGTTTTTGGAAATTTTGTTCGAATCCATGAAATTTGATGATAATATTGCGCTAATTCTTCGATGCACACATGATATTTGTCCATTTATCCAGTGCGCATAAAGGGGCGTCCTAATATCAACCTCTGCTTTTGGCACGTCCAATCTTCCATGCCGAGTATTGCCACACTGCTTATTCCTTTCCTAGCTTTGGCAGATTTTGTACCTCGTATTCAGCGTAGGTCTCATATACCTGCTCTTCAAGCTGAACGTACTTGTCGACAGTACAGTAGCACTAGGCAACGTCATAATCCTGCATCAGTATTTGCAAGAATGCCATCTTCCACTATTTCAGAATCCCGCATACTGGGATGGTACCAATTTCTCAAGGAGATGTTGTGAACAATTTTTTCCAGATTGTATTCTCCGAAAGAGTAGGGAATTATTTCGATGTCCTCATATTCCTGAATTAGCTCCAAAATAACTGTTCCAAAGGATTTTATCGTTATTTCGACATCACGCAACATATTGGCGAATTCTTCCTCCAGGTTGGCCAATTTATCATCTATGTTCCTCCAATTTTTGCGGCAAATAAGCTACTCACCATTTGCATGATGAATAATTTTTTAAAAATGTTGACATTTTTCAGGTATTTCAGAGTAGTAGATTTGAACTCTCCATCGATTGACTTCAGAAGGAAACTCTCCTACCACATCCATGGCAATTACATTTGCGACGCATAGATCGCTGATTGTTTTCGTTCACGTAAATTTTTGCACTTATGCCCGATGACTACCGCCACTTCTAGTATTTTGAAAGTATATCAGCTGTGAAATCCGGAATCTATTTATGAAAAATCCGGCATTAGCAAAAGGCGTTCGCATTCATTTTGTTTGAAGATCTCGCATAAATTTTATATATCTTCGATTTTTATTTAATTTCGTCCGTTTGTTATTCTTTGCCATATGTAGTTTGTTTATAAAAAAACAAACAAACCTCAGTTTACCTCTCATTTGCGAGTTTATTGACGCAAAGCACAATGATCGCCGCGATAGCTTCTGTAATATTCTCTCATACAAAATTCTACAAATGTCAGCTTTCAAAGATCTCCACTGTAACCGAGGAGAGTTAGCCTAAAGTCGGAAAATCATTACCCAGTTATTTTCAAGTTTATTAATGTAAAGCACAGTGATACTCTTAAAAAATGGCAATGTTCTCAAGTCTCGATAATCGAAGCTATTGTCGGAGGCAGTTAGTCAAAATATATGTAATCCCTACCAATTTTTAGGTTTTCCTTTCTCTTAATTTATATATTGTACCCAATCTGTTAAACACAAAGGCAGCCTTGAAAGAAAGAAAGAGTGTAACAATCAAAGCTCAATCTTATCGAACAATCTCTAGCGATATAGCGCGATTTTCTCTTAATATCGTAAACAATACTGCAAACCGCCTTAATGAGCGGCTGTTAATTCTTTATGCCTTGAACTAGTCGCCAAAAGACATTTATTGTCCTCGGACGAACTATTCGTATTCAACACTTCAATAAATCCTTCTTTTTCACATTATTGAGCGTTTAAGAGAGATCATTAAGACAACCAGATCCTTTTTATGGCCGATCTTAAACACTCACATTGTGAGAGGATACGTAGAAATTATTATTTGTCTCAATTTTAGTCACGGCGTTGTTTGTTTATTCCAAGAAAGATTTCTATCTTCAGCATAAGTTTGTGTTTTAGCTTCTTAATATAAAAATAATTTAATTTTCTATTTTCGTCGAATTCATTTAGTCTTTTAACTATTGCCAACAAGCAGACGATCGCATGAGTCCCTAATTCTAATACTTAAAATGTAAAAATATATTCGTTCGCTAAAAACCCTACCTAAACAATTTCATACCGAAGGGGTATCTAATATTTTCTTTAAGTTTTTATTGTATTATTAATAAACATTTACGCAATTAGTAGCAACAATTAAGGCCATACAATTTTTTCAATCCAATCAATATATTCAGAAACTCGGGTGTAAACAGCTGGGATGTTAAAACCACAAGGTTTGCCAAAAGAAGTTATACCTATCACATACGACCGAGTAATGCCATGTCGATCGGCAGTATGCAAAACTAGAGGCCCACCAGAGTCACCCTTCAGAAACACTCATTGCTAGATATTCCTTTTTTTCTTTGAATAATGTGTTTATTAAATACCTGACAAGTGTCTCTTAACCTTTCGGGATCTTTAGCACAAATTTGCGTTTCTGCAATGCCATGGGGAAGAGTTTCTTCTGCTTTATAATGCAAATCGCATTCTCGGTTCGCGATTATTGTTAAATAAGCTTTTAATAGTGTTACTGTGCTCGCTCCGGCTAAAGGAATATAGTAGTGTATACATATATATGTATCCAATAGGTTGTTAAAGTTTAAGACATATAGGAATCATCGAGAATCATCTATTTATTATATTTTAGCAAATTTAAGATATTTTACCGAATTGCGTGTGTCCATAGCCAATTGCCGTTACGTTAACGTCATCTAAAGTGTACGTGCCCCATAAGCAAATGGGATCGCTCCCCAAAACTGAATCCTTTAATTTTATTAATGCGATATCATGATAGCTCTCATTTACTTTATAGCCAGGATAAAGTAAAACTTGATCAATTTTTGCAGGTTTTACAGAGGAGTCATTTAGATTTGATCCCCCAAGTAATGCCACGGCAGGAGGTGCTCTGAAAATTAAAAGCAACATATTCAATATAAGTCCATGAACAATATTATATTGGGTCTTATGATTGTATTCAGCAGACAAAAACCACCACATCATATAAAAAAAGAAAAAAGGTCCCAAGGTTCAACATTTTACACTTAAAAAGCAAGGAACTGTTTTTTAAAATATGACCTCCAAAAGCTTAATGCTTTTCCGATAATCTATTATACTTGATTGATGTGTTCGAAATCACATTCTTTTAATAATAATAGTCATGGAAAGAAAGTAAAAAGTCACCGACCCATTCGAAACTCCACAATGAGCTGCCGTTAATATGTATTTATGGGATATTAGAACCCCTCCGCACTTATATTCATATTGATTTTCGTCAAACATCATGTCCCAACCTAGAGCTGCCTGAAACGGAATTTTCCCAAGTTAATTTTGTATTTATTTTCATTTGATTGCTCCACAAACCATATACGAAAATTCACCAAGATATGTGCGTAATCCCCGCAACACGTATGGAATCTGAACGCCAATGCCTCGCCCTTTTAAAAATGGTGTACTCGCCGGCATTTCTCCTTCACATGCTATAATTAAATAAGGAAACCCGATAATCAATTTTAGCTTTTATTTACAACATATTACCTCTTGTTATAGGTCTATTCGTGACATCAGACCAAATATTGTTTCTGCAACAGACGAACTGCTCAAATTGTTCATAATAACAAACAGTTATATTTTTCGCCGTTATTGCAGTTGGACAATACTTCAGATTACGACAAGTACCAGTGGAACCATCTGGTAAATTACATTCCAATGGAAAGTCATCGATTTGTGGAAAGATTATGTTTGATGCAACTAAATCGCAATTTTAATTTAAAAAAAAAAAGGTTTTTTACGTGCATAAACACAAACATTTACCTATTTTTCTAGTCAAGTCACCCCAGTTCATTTGTTTTAAAAAAATTGAAATATTTAGGGTTTTATTTTCAAGTCGCGTATAACAATTTACGTATTTAAATTGGTAAGATAGTAGAGAAATTTAAATATTAAAATCGCTCGATTGATTAAATGAACTTAAGCGACTTTCTAGATGTGAAAAGTTACTTACGACATTTATTGAAATAGAAAATTTCCGCTGATACTATAAGCGTAAACACTCTAAATGACATCCTGTTCTAACTTTAAATCAAAAGACGTTTAGAGACTCTACGCTTAGATTAATTTTATTAAAACTAGAATAATTGAAATAATGTGCAATTTCTATATATTCTATATATTTTTTGTTTAGTGTTGTTTATGCCTCCATTTTAAGGGGACTTTTCCAAATTATTTTTTTTAAATTTTATTATCAAATTGTTTTAAAAGATGTGTCTTATCGGTTTCACTTTCAATTTTGAAATGATTGACTTGTCATTGCCGCGGTTTGTTTTAGAATCTTAAACTAATTATTGTACTGATAAAAACTAAGCGAATAGTAAATAGTGACATATATATATATAAAAAGTATTCTCTTCTCTTTTTCTATTAATTATTTGTATCAATAAGAAGAGATAGAATTCTTAGCAAATTGAATAGAATTTATTGAGCCTAATAACAAGAATGAAATTAATTGAGGTTAAACCTAATTCAAGTTCAGCTGTATTTATACTATCAAATCTGAATTTCATGTGAAAAATGGGTCAAGAGTAACATCTAATTTGTATCTCATTCACTCACTTGCATTTCACTACACTAACTTCTATTATTCGCTCGTTCAATATTTCAACCTATTTGATATTTCTAACGACATTTTACTTTGCTTTAAATACGATTTTTCATTCTATTCTAAGAAATTTTTAAAATTAAAATTTTTTGTTTTGCAATTCATTATTTGAGCAAAAATATTGCACAAACGGATTTAACTAACGGTACCTTTGCTCTCACACACAACTTATACTACTCTATAACTCAGTTACCTTAAATATTGTCACGAAATAGACATTGGCAATAATTGATTTAAATAACTCAATAATATTTTTGTTGCAAACATCCGTTGATTTGTGTTTCAAATAAATAAAATCAATCAAATACATGTTAATGTGCATAATTATAAATAGAAAATAACAAACGAAGAGAGCAAACGTAAAGAGAAATTACAATTACACTTACACGCATCCACGCTAATGAAATCAAAAAGAATGAACGAATTATTAAGAAAATCGTAAACATAATTAGAAGAATTTACAGGTGAATCACACGGGAACAGGTTGATATGCATATAAAAGGGGCAGATGGATAGAAATGGAGATTTATGGAAATGTTTATTTAAAAAAAAGACAAAATAGAAGGAACTGTAAAACGCGCTACTAGGGGATAATCTAACTAGAAATACTCCAAAGTAGTTTTCACGAATATAGGTCAAAGGGCACTTTACGCAATTAAAATTACCGTCCAATATAAAATTAATTAATTAATTAATGCGGCTAAGCTCCAACGTATTTTCAGTAACTTAACTTAACTTAACTTTATATAATAGTTTCATTTGATACAACTACTCGTCCCGAGAAATAACACTTTCTTCGACAGTTACTAAAGATATAACAATAATTTTAATTTAACTGATATTTGCAACTACCAAAGGTTTTTGACGTGCATAATAGTAATTATTATTTTCACTTTCCCACTATCCGTTCTAAAATATTTGATATTCTAACAAAAAATGAAACTGATCATATATGCCCAATTGGGATAACGCTGCACGTGTTATGCAGGTATTGTTAAGATAAAATGAAAAATTGTTTGCCTCCGTCCTTCTATCCAATATATTTTGATTTTTTTTACACATAAATACGATTACAGTTTGAATTTGTTTATAATAATCTCCGAAAAAGTTCTCATGATCATGGCAGATTATTTATTATTATCATTAAACCTCGGTTTAATATGAAATCTAAGTCATGTTTACTAAAATGCTACCTCTAGTTAATCTCATTAAACCCACTTCAACTATTACGAAAGCTAAACTTTATGTATAGAAACTACCAGACATTTTGTTCTT
The DNA here is from genome assembly GCA_000671755.1 of Glossina brevipalpis. Classification (NCBI taxonomy): domain Eukaryota; kingdom Metazoa; phylum Arthropoda; class Insecta; order Diptera; family Glossinidae; genus Glossina; species Glossina brevipalpis. The sequence continues at coordinate 1,389,911 of KK351014.1, forward strand.
TTTTTTCTATTTCACGCCATGGTCCATTACACCACAGAAAGCGACTGGTTAACAACTACTCTCAAAATGCATCAGTTGATACAAAGTATTACACACACGTTGGTTTGGCGAGAGTGAATTCCTGATACTCCCAAATGTCAATAATAGCAACGTTCACGTGTTTTATAACGTAAGATACAAAGATCAATATCTGACTTTACCTGTTTTAAAGGATCTCACTCGAAATGACTACGAAAAATTAGCGGATCCGTTGAGAGATTGTTTCGAGGAGCATGAAATCGAGCAAATCTGTAAAGTTCTACAAGGACAGGAAAGAGAGAAAAAGACATTATATATATATATCTTGGTCTGCAATTGTTTAGAATAATTTTGAAGAGGTCATAATAACATCCTTAAGTAAAAGCATTATTTTTAGATGGAAAATTGAAAAATCCAGAATGAAAATGTTAATAAATTGAAAAGGCATTTGCATTTAATTGTTTATTGTTTTCATTCAATAAGTATTACAATTCATTGTCTTCGCACTTTTTTTGGTATCCAGGCCGTCATTTGTCATTAAAATCACAATTGCGATATGATGGAGGATAATCTTCAACAAGTATTTGATTCTTCAAATCAAACAAAAACAATGAAATGTGTACTATCTTAAATTGAAAGTAGCCCTTAGTCTATTTTCAGTACACAAAAGCTAATCCTGAAGTTAGTTCCTAGTTGAAATGCTGCAATTCTAAAATGATAGCCTAATGAAAAATTGCTCGTAGAACGTATAACCAAGAGCAGAACCGAGAAAGACAATAACAACATAAGAATCCCAAAACATCCAAGGAAGGTAGCATTTAACTAGGGTCAGTTTTAAAATTTAATACTAACTTTTTGAAAGTTGGGTTATTCCTGATAGTCAGATTCATTAGCATCATGTAACAGTATCGCTAACTTTCCAATACAGTGCGGGAAATTTGCCAGTATAATGAGAGAGCAACAAAAGTGAGATACATTAACGCTTGTTTGTTTTCTATAAACAAACTACATATAGCAAGAAATAAAAAGCATGCAAAATGAAATAATAATAGAATACGAAATTTCTAATTTCGTAGATAAATTTCTTATTTTTATATATAAATATATTTTACTTTTTATACATAAATATTTATTGTGCACAAAACAAAATGCTCAAATTTTAATTGCAAAGGTTGAATAATATATTTAGGTTTGGCTACATTTCCCTTTCACAGCTGTGTTTTTCTTACAAACACAACTTCGAAAGAGATTGTGATGTGAATTATACTCAATACTAATGCACTATGACTACAATTTGGTATCACAAATTTTAACGCAACAAGACAACGCACGAAATGAAAATCAGCAGCTAAATTTGCTTACACATCAGTTTTTAAGTTACATCGCCTGGAAACTGACGCTAAAAACATTATTCCTTTCCAGAAGTGAGAGTGATGAAAAACAACGATGATTTTTAGCCGAAGTACCTTCCTTCCTTACTTCGCTGCTATCCTATTTCTTTAGGGTTTTTGTCTCTCTTCAACAGGAGCTGCTGATGTAGGGATCAAATTAATCCTATAGCAAACCCACAAAAGGAAAGACAAACAAAAACGTAAAGCGAGGGCAGACATATGTGATCTGTCAATCCCGATGACAGTGGTAATAAAATTTCCATCTTTAGACTGTTTTTATAGTTTGTTTTCTCTCAACTCGTTTTTTTTTTTGTTGAAAATACCAATCAAATCAACCTTCGATTTGCTTTCTTTATCTCACTCATCAAAAATCAAAATTTTTTAAAAATAAAAGGTACTAAAAGTTTCGGCCTAAACCGATAATAATTTTTCTTTCTATTAAAAAAAAGATGCCACATTGTTACTGAGTTACTTTGTGTAAGTGAAATGATTTGGCATTTCGTCATTTCAATATATCTAGAGGACAACAAAAAAAGATTTGAGATGAGTATTTCCTTGAAGAGAAATTTCTTGTAAAATTTCTTGTTAAAAATGGAATTATCACCCAATGCGGATGCAGTGGATATAAAACCTACACTAACAGCAGACGGCTTAATAAAAACTTCGCCAACAGCACCACCGCCATCAGCCGTAAATATTAGCACGAGCGGTTTGACAGTTGCACGACTTGACATCGAAATATTGCCTGTTATATACGATATTATACGTTGGTAAGTGTTCACTATGTTCTGGGTCATTAACACCAACAAAATTTTTTGTGAGACTGTTTTTGTTATCAAAAACAATTCGTATTTGTTTTTTATGTAACTTGCTTTTGTTTACGCCATTAATGCAGAAAATTTTATTCAATTTATTTCGTCCAAAATCTTATATAATATTCTTATAAATTGAAAGTGTGGAAAAGGATCCCTTGGATAACACCACCAAGCAACGCGAATCTCAAGAGTGCAGCCAAAAGGTTAGATAAGATTTGCAAACGAAAATAATATTTGTATGTAATTTAAAGCTTAATTTCAGATTTTAGAATTGCAAAAACGTTTTGAATCTGCTCGCAACCAAATCAAACAATTACCCGGTATCGATTATAACAAAGAAGAGCAATTACAGAAACTAGAATTGCTGCACAATCAATTGACATTAAAACAACAATTAATACGGAAATACAAAGACATACAATTTTAAATTCGCAAAAATGGTTTTAAGGCTGTTGATGCGTTATTTAGCAAATAATGAACAACTTATACAACGTATGGCAGACAGTTATCCTATGCGTAGAGCGGCCCAATTGGTGATATCATTAATGTACCGTGCAAAAGATGTAGCTCGAGAAAATCGCCTTCACGAAATGACTCCAGAACGCTTCAAGTAAGTGTGGCAATAGTAAATTTAAAGCTTCAGAGAAAATATAAACATCAGATATCCTTTAATTTCAGACAATTCATGCGGGTTTTCAAAACAAATGTCAAACAAGAGATTGAAGGTGTTAAAGATGAAATAAAGAAGAAGAAATTATAGAGAAATTAGATTTGAATGGACATTATATATATTTTTTTATGTAAGATGTGTGGTAAGAAGTGATGAACTGATAAAAAAAACTTTATTTCAAAAACGTTTTATTTCTTAAATCAAAATAAGAATTTTTAGTTTTTAATTATAAAAATTATAACAAAGAAATAATCAAAGTAAAATTAATTTTCTTAAAGAAAAAATTTAATGCTTGGTTTGTTGTTTTTATCATTATTTTTACATATGCTGTACACATATCTTCTGTTATTAACATCTGTTCTATGATATTTCATACGTAGCAAAATAGTATTTTAATCTTTTCTGTATATTCAAGAATCCTTTAAAAAACTTGTGGTTTGTACACGTTTACGTTGCACCAAATACTTTGGTGCTTTCTTCTCCTAGATTTCAAAATGTTGAAAATTCTCCCCGCCAACAATCGATGTGACTGTAATTATTCTTTGATTTACTGCACTTTGGCAGTGATATGTGTAGAATTGGCATTCGTTTGTGAAATTGCCGAGCTGTTAGACTCCATGGTTGGAGGTCCTGCAGTAAATCTTTTATGGCCACGCTTTGCGCTATTCCGAGCCATATCGCGTTTATCCGCACTTAGTTCTAGTACACCTTCAGCTTTGGTTGACTTATTGCTGAAATCATGATCCAAATTGCTGTGATTTTTGTTGCTCATGTTGTTAGCAGCTGCCTGAACATTGGGATTTTGATTTTGATTTTGATTTTGTTTGGCATGTGACCCTTGACCTTGGACGCGCGCCTGCATTTTGTTTGGTTTGGGCCGATGCTGGGCTGCCACTGAATTCGTGATAGGTTTCAAAACATTGCCCACAGCTTTTGTTCGGCCTTCACGGAAAACCATACGTTGGCCAGGACGTATATATTCTGGATGTTTAATAAAGCGAAATTTAACATGAGCCTTATCGCCGGTGCGAAGACATTCTTTGGACATAGTTACAATGGACGCGGTTTGGCGAATGCTGCCGCAGTGCACCATAGCCTGATAACGAGAGGAAATTGTGGTGGGATGGTGCAAAACCAGAATTTCTCCTTCAAATTCCCAGCAGGCTTGAGGCTTTATTTCAGGGCTAACCATAACCATGCCTTTTCGTATTTGAGATCTTTTGATTTTCTTCAAAGCAAAGCTAGCCGTTTGACCGCCTCGCACTTCTTTCACATTCATACGCTTACGATGGATACTCTTAACTGCAATAGGCATAAAATTACCTAATGGATCTGGACCCAACATTAACACGTCGTTTAATTTAATGAGTCCTTGTAAACATGTACCAGAAACTACAGTACCAACTCCGGGCACAGAATAAGTATCGTCTATTTGAAATTCTGCCGGTAAATCATCTTGACCTGACATACGGGTAGTCAATAAATTCAAAAACATTTTTAACAATTCTAAGTTTTCGCCGGTGACGTTGGATACTTGAAATATAGGACATAAGCGTTCCGAAACGAAATTGGTAGCACTTAATACCACCTCATCGGGAGTTTTAACCATAACTGGCACTTTGCGGCAACCCTGCGATTTCAGAATCTTAAAAAGCAATTTTAGATTATCTTGCAAAACATTAGGAGGACACATATCAATTTTGGTGACCACAACAAAAACTGGTACCGACAAAGCCAAAGCCAACCCTAAATGCTCTTTGGTAGTTCCAACCACGCCTGCATTGGCACCGATCTGAGATTGAAATATATATAGGCTTTAAGATATAGAATATAATGAACGTAAAGAATTCTTACCATTAACATGCCAAAGTCAGGAGCATGACCAGTCATACCGAATACAGTGGTTTTTAAGTATCGCTCATGACCAGCTAAATCGATAAAAGTGATAACCTTAGCGGATTTTTCGCAGATTTTCACCCAGTCCAAAGTACCGTGATCTGGTTTATTAACCACATTGCCAATGCTATCAAAGCCTTAAATATACGAAAGCAAACGTTTTTATTGTTTTGTGCAAAAGATTACAATGCACAGTGAACCAAATGCATTACCATTCCATAGAAAGAAAAACTTATTTAAACACGAACATACCCAGGATATCGTTGCCTACGGAACTAGTACGGCCACTTTCCATTTCATGCTTGTGGCGAAACAAACGCTGTCTAGCATGCCCTCGTCCATTATCCAATTCGCCGTGAGTCAAAACACCCAACAAAGTCGATTTACCGGCATCCACATTCCCCACCACAGCCACTCTGAAAAGGGTTTCTTATTATCTTTTTTTTAAACTTTTTAATTTTTTTACCGAATTTCCATAAAATCAGACATATCTACACGCTTCCTAATCAAATATTGAGCCGTTAAGCCCTTTTCCACTTTGCGTTGCTTTAATAACACCATGTCAGCATTTAAAGTGGTAGCTAATGACTGCAATGTAGCCACTGAGGCTTGGTATTCGTCATCGTCCAAACCATGCTCACCTCCGTCTAAAACAATTGCGTTATATTTTTTATATCAATTCTATTGTATTGTATTATTTTTTAAATTACAAACCTTCTCCTACACCAATTTCATAAATAGTTTCGCCACGACTGTCCTGAGTACGTTCTTCCAAACGTTTTTTCAATAAATCATATTGCTCCTCTGTAGGACTAACCAAGACATTTTTTCCACGAATGCTTGAATAATCAGTTCGTTGTACTTCCCTATTAGAGAAATGTCCAGCATTCGCTGGAGATCCAATAGCAAAATTATTACCCCCTCCCCCTCCACCGCTGTTCGCTACGGTCGCCTTCATTGTTTTCCTTTTTATATTTAACACAACCAAAAATTCCAAATTATATTTTGTTTACTTTATTTTCGTCTAAAGAACTTTTGATCTGCTAATGCACTGTCAAACATTTCCCAATTTTTTCAGCTAGGGGTCAGGTAATAATCCTCCTGAACTGCAACAAAAGAGATACTATTCACATTTATGTGACGACATCGTTATATGAGAAGAAAGTAAAACGCTTATATAGTAAATTATGGTGCAATTCCTTTATCTAAATAATGATGCAATCGTTAGCAAACTATATGTAACTAATAACTTAAATGAATAAAAAATTCGATCTCTTAAAACATTATTGGTCTAATATTTAGCGTAAAATACTACATATAAATTCTAATTATTTATGACTAATGTCTTGCGAGAAGTAAGATTTTTCTTGAAATTCCCGCAAATCAACCAAAACAATGTAGTACCGAAAATAAACAAAACAAAAAGAGAAGAAAGAAAAACAGACAAGTATACAAATATAATATAAGGAATCTGGCTGCCATTTCAACACATTATATGGATGTGTATGTGTGTATACAGAAAGCAACACAACACTATATAACAAATAAACAAATCTTCACGGAAGAAAGTGAAAGGAACGGGTTGATTGCGAAATGTTTTGCAACAAAGCTTATAGTGTACAACATAAGTGATATGCACTCTTTTTTGTATGCATATATAAAGTATTAAATTCTCAATAAAATTTTGCTTTTTTCTTCAATTTATACACTCTTTTAATGGATGAAATAAAAGTCAAAAGGACACAATTTTTAAAAAATTTTAATATCTTGTTTGTCATTTCACGGAAAGTTTTCTACTGAAGACTTACGTATATTTTACTTAAAAGAACGAGGTAGAATATCCTTTTTCAATATTTGCTCTTAACTCGACTTTTCGCTTTTTTTCACAAATAGTAAATGTTTTTATTACAATTTTGCAGGAAAAATCTTATTACAACAAAAACTATACATCTTTGACGTGTGGCAAATGGTATATAATACTTGACGTTATTGCCAACAGAAACTTCATTCACATTATAAAAAATGGTAATATCCCTGAAGAAAAAGATAATAAATAAGTTTCAAGATGATTACTAATCGAATTATGATTCGATAATATGGCCATAATGTTACACAAATTTTATAATTTATAAAATATAGAGGTTTGATCATCAAAATTTTTCAATAAAAAAATTCGCAACAGAATAATGCAGGTGGATGCTATAATGTAAAAATTCAATTAGTTTACAATGTATGCAGACTAACATATCTTCTTCTCCTTGCTTTACGAAATGTTGCAAAATCTATATTTTTTCTATTTCTTTTCTATATATAATGTAGGGAACATTTACTTGACTAAGATGATGATCAATTACTGCTTTGCGCGTGGTCTCCAAAAATTCTTAGAAATACGTTTTTTGACAGTAAAATAAATTATGCTAAATTTTGACCATATTAATTCGCGTCTTTGGCGCCCTTCGCTATACATCACGCCTTTTCATGGAAACGATAATTTTTGATATTTTATTGTGACGTATATGATATTAGTTATTGGCAGCGTAAATCCCTTCTATCAGAATATAAACTAGATGAAATTTCCACAGGCAGTGGTGATATCATCATGCTCATATATGGCAAGCAGCTGTAAATTGGGAGGTTTCTAAGTAAGTAAGTGCAACGAAACATTACATCGTACTCCTATAGCTGGCTGGTAGAAGTATGAAGGGTGATTAAATGCATCCATTAATATAACGGAATGTGAACTTTCATTTTTCATCTTGATATTATTATTAAAAGCGCCATTCGTCTTTAAACGATCTGCACCGTTTTGTTAGAAAAATTTTTCAGTGTCCAAAACTTAGAAACGGCGGAAACGTCCCATCATATCCTGTGCGATTGCGAAGCAATCTCCAGAACCAAACATCAGGTCTTTGGCGAAAACTTCATAACCCCGATGTATTAACGAAGGTGGAGGGATTCACAAAAATCCTAAAACTAGAAGGCTACAAGCGAGAACAATCCTTTTAGCCTTTTAGGTCGCATATTGATTGTCCAAATAATAATAATAACAACAATATTTTAATATTTGCGAATCTTTCCTGTGGTGAGTGAAAATCGTAAAAATGATCAGATCCAAGCGGTCAATGTAGAAAATTAAGCCCAAATTCCGAGCTATGGGTTGAACAAAAATACATCGGCAGACATCAGAAAAACAGCTTAATAAAAATTGGGTTTATCTTAAACAATTCTGAATGTTGCATACATACACCCCCATACACCCCATGCCATGTAAGATATATTCAATATGAGTGTGCACACTAGTACAACGCTCAACAAGTGCATTACGTTGCAGAACACCCTGCGAGTGCGTAGTGTTTGAATTACGTTACTATTAAAAATAAATGTCGAACAGCCAAACAAATTGCGTGCTAATTGGACCGTCAGCAATCACGTCAGCGTCCAATAATCCAATATATTTTTAAAAATTCATGCAATTAATTGTAAAAAGGATTCGTAGCAAATAAAAAAATATATTTTCTAAATATATTTCTAATACAAATATATACAGCTTTTTTTTGTTTCACTATTAAGACTAATTTCTCTCTATATTGTCACAGTTATCTTGACATCATTTACGCAGATATATAAAGCAGGTTTACGTTTTTCAATATCGAAAATAGCGTTTAGTTTTAGGTTAACGGTACTCTTTAACAAACTACTTTTAACAAGTTAAAGAAAGAAGAATTGTTATATATAGAACTGATACAATTTAATATAGCATCGCCTTGTTCTGTAAATTCTATATAGAATGCCACAAAACTATAATTATTAGCATCTAATTTAAAATATATGCACAGATTAATAAACACCAAACGAAAAGAGTAAAATGATGCGGGATATTGATAGAAGAGTACTTGTTTGTTATCTCTTATGAAACATTAGAACAAATAAATTAGGCTTTCATATCGTTGTTGAAACGTTATGGCCAGAATAAAAATTACAACTAATTCTCATTTATATATGAACTTTTGAGACTTGCAGATAAACCCTTGGATATGTGAAATATCGAATTATTTTAAATTATTAATAATAGAGAGGAGATTGTAGATTATAGAATTGGTTGCTTATTCCCTAGTATTTTAGAGAAAATTAACAAACCTTTATAGAAATAGTAGGTATTTTTTTAGCCTTCAAATTTCGATTGAGCAATAGTCCTCACACGCTTACGAATCATCCTGTCAAGCAAACAAATGCGATGTTATTTAAACTGAGAAAAGTTGTTTTGCGATTTAACTTTACAATGGACGAGTTTTAGGGCCGAACATTAATTAATTATAATAAATGAAACTATAAAGAATGAAATGTAAAAATAATTTAAATTTATTAATATTTTCACGGTTAAATGAATTTTGCGTTTGTTTTAGGATGTTTACCACCGCTCTAATGATTTTTGAAATTTATTAAATTTTAATTCTTTTTTTTTTTTTGTAAAATATAATAAATGAAACAATAAAGAATGAAATGTAAAGTTTATTAATATTTTCATGGTTAAAATTGAAGTTTTTTATTTCATAAAAGCATATTTACCCGGTACAAATAATTTTATAGTTTAAGTTAATAATTAATCTTTTTGTTATTAAATATAATATATGTATACACAAATTAATTCAAATTTAAAATTAGGATAAATTACATGTACTATGGTTTGCTTTTTCGCATAGCATTTTCCTTTTCCTATATTTTTGGGAAACATGATGGTGGAAAATCCACGAATGCTATTAAAAGTTGCAATTAAAAAAAGCCGAAAATAAGAGAAAGTCATAATTGGGTAAAACAAAAAAAGTAGAGCAACTAGGAAACAAAGATGAATGTCTATCGTTTGTTACCCACACCCTGTGCGAAAAAATTCTGAAAGGAGCAGAGGGGCAGAACATAATATAACGATGTCGCTGGGAATACGGAAAATATAGCTGGTTGTCATAGATAGAGATATTAGGCAACACGAAACTGGTACCCTTTTCTATGGGAGAGTTAGAAGAAAGCCTCAACAATTTTAAACGTTATATTTTGTACTCTCAATATAAAATATTAAAGGGGAAATGTTAGACAGCGGAAGTGATTGCGTAAGTTCTTATGAGAAAACGAAAGCTTCATGAATATACTAAATGCTTTCACTTTCTTATAGCAATTACAACATTTACATCAAAGAGTAAAAGCCTTAACAAATATGGCTGCAAACTGAAATCTTAATGAATTAAAAAGAAATTTTATAAAAAACCAAATAAAATGGATTTTATATAGCGTTCTTTGTCTTGGCGAATTGTTATTTTTCTTATAATCATAAGGTATAGAGGCCGACCGTTAAACACCTTACACCACTTCGCCTAGCATAATATTTCAATCATTTTCGTAATAAAATATTACAAATTATACCTTTGTTCCATTGAAGTCACACTTTTCACGGACGACTTATGTGGTAAAATATTCAAAATTTGTACTGGCGTTCCAAATTTTATGTTCTTGTCAAATATCTTGCTATTTTTTAAGTTTTCTCATGAAAACACTTATATGGGACAGGGTCCAAAACATAGACACAGTCCATATCCGGAGAAGTTAATTTTTGTTACCCTTATGGACTATACAGGTCACAAACTTTTGGGTTGTTCTGGCAGTGTTTGATACATTAACGCGTCCAATGGAGCGATTGCATTGAAAATGAATCGCTCTCCATATGACGCTTCATTTTTTAAAACTTGTTATATGAAAATAATTTTCTATTTTCACATTTCTGTGCGAAACATTAACTTCGCGCGAATATATGTAACGCACAATGGAACTTACCCCGTCCTTTTATTATACCAATCTCGCGGAGCTTGCTTGTCCATGTATTTTTGTAGTGAACCTACGGGTCGCCATTTTTGAAAATTTGATAGACTGACAAGTTTCGGCTCAAGGACTGACCCTTTTGCAAATGCATTGGACTGAACCGCTTCGACTAGATAGATAGACTTGTTTTGTATAGACTTATTTTGAAAAAGTCGTTATATGAAAAAATGTGCAATTTTCAAAGTTTCTAAATAAAAGTTGCAATAGTGTTTAGACTGTCAAATAGGGTGCATTTTTTAACTCCCTTCCAAATAATCGTGTCTTCTAAAGGCAAGTTTTGATATGGCAAAAAGGTCTAATTTTATAAACTTTTATTTAATTTGCTTTTCTGTCAGCATGGCAGCATTTTTTTTAAACTTGAAGTTTCGGGAACTTCCAGATATCTGATCGTGCTGAAATTTGGTTAAAAATTCAAGATGGCGGCTGCTACAAAGAATATATTTCATGTAACAGTTCTTTAAATTAATGTGCTAAATAGGGAGTGGTCGTAAAGGTAGTCCGATCCAAACCACTTTCGATAGTGTTCGTCGTTGGGGCAAAGTATGTCAGTGTACTAAATTTCAGTAAGTAAAGTAGTAAGCAAAATAGAATTTGCACACTCAACTACGTGCAATCCGCCAGAATATTCAATAAAGAAAAATCAGACCTTTGAAAATAAACATCTAAGAAGATGCACTGGTCTCACTCCATCGACACCAGTTCAAATTCTGCAAGTCATTGCCGGTGGCTGAGAGAGCCCTGCTGCTCACTGCGAAAGAATTGGTGAAACTAATGGCGATCAGGCCCTCGCTTTTTCAACAACTTTTTAATTGGTCTTAACATATTATCCTCATTACCTGCAGTCAAAGGTAATCTCCCTTCTTTAACCCTAAAATCCTTCTGCTATCAGAAGCTTGAATATTATCACAATAATAATATATCTAGCTATTCGGTGGTGAGGTATCGTCAGGATGCTCTCTGCCAGGTTAGAATTTTAGAAGATTTGTCTTCATCCTTCATTGAACTTCTTGTCATAAAACATGCTGTCTCTATTGCTACAGCCAATGGTGACAAGAAGTTTGTGATTTTCTCGGGCAGCCAATCTGCACTTCTTCTCATTGACAAGAAAGATCCGTTGAATGCTCATGTCTATGGTATACTTGATATGCTCAATAATACAGCTGTTGAGGCTTGTCATTTTGCATGGATACCCGGTCATTATGGTTTCCATTTAAATGAAAACCTGACCATTATGCAAAAGAAGCTCAAGTCAATGGTGACATTCAGACTATCAAATACCCTCATCAAGAGGCTTTACGCATCATACGTAATACCTTATTTAGAGAGAGAAACGCTGAATTTCAAAACATTGCACGGGGCAAATCGGATACTCTTCTATAAACTCCATCAGTCTGTTTACTTCAAACCTTTTCCGGATTCCTTGTTCTATACCTGGGAGATTAAGCTTCTCAACAGACTTATCACCGATCACACTTTTGACAAACCCTATTTGAAGCTTATCCGAGCTGTTGACAATGATACATGTCCTACCTGCTCGACAGCAGAACCGGCTGAACATCTCATTTTTAGATGCAAAAACTGCAAGAAGGAACGCAATGCAAAATTGTCATGAAAGCTCGAAGTTCGATGCGAGATCGTAGTACAGAAGAGGAACTGCTTAGTATGGGAGATCCGAAATATGCTCATCTCAACAAAGACCTATTTTTGGAAATTAGTGCTGTAGCACCTCCAGCTGAATGTTATGCTCGCATAGCATACGCTTTAGCTGAAGTACGTAAGTATTTGATACCTGATAAAAACGATGAGGAATCGCATGAACAATTGCGAGAGATTATGGAAATGAATCCAGAATTGGCTAAAAGCAGTTATGGCGGTAATCCGGATCTATATAGGTAGATGATCTAGATAAGTCTGACTATTAATTGATTGCTTATTTGGTGTCTTTGTAGGTCTGTATTTGAGAAAGCAGATGTAGGAGGAACTCTCAAATTTTTACGTTTGCTTAAACATGAGGCATATGAAGAGTAAGTATATGATTGATAAACTTCTTATAAAGTTGTCATCGGTTTTTCGCTTGAGATATAAGAATTTTAAGAGCAATAAGAAAATGAATTGTTTTGTAAATGATATCCTATTACTAAAATTCGTTCATTTCATGCTATGACAGTACTGCTAAAGAGATTCATTACGAACCTAAGCAAACTCCAAAACAAGCGATGAAATAGAGTAACTTCGAATTTAGTAAAGGTAAGCAAATGCGAAAAATAAGAAACCATTTTCATCCGATTGGGATTATTTATGTATCTACGTTTTAAAGTCAAATCAGCCCTAAAATGAGTTCTCCATACCCCCACTAAATTAAGAAATTATAGACAAATTATATTCACAACATTGGACTTATTAGGCTTGCACAAAGCATCAGAGATTCCTGAACAAACGTCAAAACCGGTTTAGTCAGATCTATCTTTGTTCCAATCAGAATTATTCTGAAACCGCACAAGTTTTTCATTAACTTGTTAACCTTAATATTTGATAAAAAAACAGACATCGCTATCCAGATTTTTTAAGTTTATATTTTTTATTATATAAGTGTTTTCTAAATTAAAAAAAAAAAAAAAGAATGATTACACAAATGCTCATCAAAATATTTTCCAATGTCAAAAATAATTCTGATACATCAAAAATGAATTAATTACAATAGGCGAAGGATCGTGAAAAAGCGTCAGAAACAAAAAAAGATGAAGACTAAAAACAGTGAAATCTTAGACAAATGTTCAAATAAACAGATTAAGAATTACATATAAATTTGAAGGGAATTCGGGATATTTTCATATGTATGCAGAGGGGCTATAGCAGGAAGATTTGAAAATTCTTTATCTGGATGTATTTACTTTTTGAACGTACAGTATATATGGGATTTTCATATACACACGCTTTTACTTTCACATGCAGTGTAGGTTACATGAACTGTCTAAAGCTATATAAAAAGATGCTTAATATTTTCCTTTTCGGAATGGTAATGTTTTGCTGGAGTGCATTAGTTTGTTAAAAGACTACGGAATATGTCATTAAAAATCCACAAAGGATTAACAAATTTCGTCAAACAATTTTGAGTTCCTAATCCTCCTTGGTTATGGTTTGTTGAGTAAATTTAGTATCTGATGTTTAAAGTTAATTGTTTACATAAGTGAGCAAAAAGTTAATGTTCGTGTTGTTGTATAGGATATAATTTCGAATTTTTAATTTTTAATAGCTTTTTTCATGTACAGTTTTTTTAAGTTCCTTATTATTTTTCCTCTCTTCACGAAACCACATCATCTTAATTTACCTAAATAATTCAGCCGCTTAAGTGGAATTTAGTCTAGAATAAAAGCAAACTGTTTTGCGAAAGATAACCTTCCCTCTCCTTCCCCGACCATTTTAAACGCAATTCTAAACGTTCGTCTATCTGAGTGTCTATTATTAAATGATTGTTTGTGTTGTGGTTGTTGTTTTGTGTTTTTTGTTTTGCTTTGAAATTGTTGTAGTTGCTAAAATTGTGAGATAAGCCCTTATTATTACACCTTCTAAATAATTCCCTCCAGAAGAGCGCTCTAAGCTATGGAAAATTTATAAATTCTTTTTAACAGCAGTACTCGATGGTGGTAGCAGGTTTGGCGGCGGCTGTACCAATGGCTACTTCTTCAAAATTATCCACCAAGTCGGGTACATCGTCATCACCACCAGACGTTGCGCCTGCTCCTACACTGGCACCAGCAGATGCGCTCTTATTAGCCAACTCACTAGCAATCTTTTTCAATTGTGTTATATCTTGTGGACCCAATTGCGTCAGAATGCCAGGCAACATTTCAGAAATAGACTTATTTTCACCATGACCCGTTATAGCGAATGTGTTGGTAGGCAAGGAAGCCTGAGCCTTCGGGTTATTGAAATGTATAACGGTACCATCATTTTTGATAATGTTCACCTCTTCAATCCCAGGTATAGTATTAACCGATAATTTTTTTAATGATGATTGCAATTTTTTATCATCTGTAGCGGGGGTGGAGTGCACAATCTTCTTCTTACGTCGTGGCGTACCTTTTCCACCAATCCGTACTTGCGCTTGAAGTTTTTTCAATTTTTCAGCGTTCATCTAAAAAATTTCGAGCAATTAAATTAATTTTTATGCTAATGACAGATATTCGTTTAAGAAAATTACATTTTTATTCAATTTTTTAGTAAGGACGGGTACGTAAGGAAAACACGTGCGCCAAAAGTAATAGTCAACTGTCAAAAAGAAATCGCCATTATGCTAACAATTTCTAGTAGTTTTTTGTATAGCAATAATATATAAATAAGGGCATATGTGAAAAATTGCACAAATTCTGGCAGTTTTTTTCTTCTGCTTTATTTTTTTCTTTCGCTCCTACACAGAATTGTATTTTGTATTATTGCAGAAAGTTTAACAATTTCTAACCACGAAAAACTTCACTACTTAATATGAATCGAATATTTATATTTTCACCTTTTCACTTTACTTCAAAATTTATTTCTGACGTACACACGAGTGGAGAAATTTTTTATTAAACTTAAATGCAGTCGATATCTTGAACATCTAAATTTGGAATAAATTGAACGAAAATACGGCAACATTTATCAGCTGTTAACTAGTTAGCTACGTTGCTAACATTTGTTCATCAGGTGAGATTTTATTTTATTAAAAGTAAAAAGTGCATTAATGTTTTTTATTAATTAATCGGTTACTATTATTCTAATATAAAAAGCACAAATTCATCAACTGTGTACAAACAAAATACAAAAAAATCCGATTCGTTTAGCAAATTTCGCATTTGTTCGTAAGTAATAGCTTCGTAATAAATTACTTTAATAATATTGACAATTAAAATGTGACCGACATTTTTGCATGTATATAAGAGAAAGCTGTGCGTTTACATTTTTATTGTATTATTTTTAACTTAATCTTATTGCTAGGTTTTGTTAGAAGTAAAACCTACGAACAAAACTCAACTATGGATCCCGAGAAATCAAGCAATAGTTCTTTTGAAGACCTTTCAAATGAAAGCGACCTTAAAGCTGCTTCGGAAAATATGATTAAAAAAGAGAAGGAAGCCATATCGGAGGAAACACAAATATCAATAAAGAACGATCATGATGACACAATAAAATTAAGCGATATTGCAGATTCGGACAGTGATAGTGGCGCACCAGCTTCAGTGGGAGATGAAGAGCCATGCGACATACTTGGCAACGGCCAGCTGGTAAAACGTGTTCTTAAGAAATCCAAACTGAACAGGCGACCGATACGAGGAGAACTGGTGACTGTAGACTTTACCGGAACGTTGGCGGAGGGTAGGGTTGTAGAAAAGGAAGAGAAGTTACAAATACACGTGGGAGATTTTGAAGTGAGTGAAGAGGAATTTTTTTTTGTCTTATTAAGCTATTCTTTTCTCCTAGGTTGTCCAAGGTTTGGACATGATTATCCCATTGATGAATGTGGGTGAAGTTGCTGAGGTAAAGATAGATTCTCGTTTCGCTTACGGCCCTTTGGGCTTGAAAAACGATGACAATCCTGAACTAAGCATTCCACCAGAAGCTACAGTAAGTGTAAATAGTTGAACGAAAACAATTAATCACGTTTTCCTCAATTTAGTTAACATATGAAGTGCATTTAATTGATGCAGTTTTTGAAGACTTTGCCGACTTGAAATCATACGAAGTGCGGAAAAAATATGGGTATATATATATATATAAATATATATGTTTGTAATTGAATTATTCTACATTAGCCTTTTATTTTTAAAAGCACTCGCAAAAAGGAACGTGCAAATTTCTGGTATAACCGCAGCGATTACAGCACAGCTATACAATTATATAGACGAGCTTTGGAATATCTAGATGATCGTGATGGCGACCCCGACGCTAAGTTTGACAAAGAGGACATTGAGGTAAGTTAACGGTGCTTACAAAAGCAATAAATTGCATCAGGGACAGCATATGAGTTGCAAACGAAAGATTGTTCGTTAGCATGGGAAGAAATCGATATTAAGTTACTGTACAATATATCGTTTGTCTTGCCTAGGTTTTCAGCGCAATGTGAAGAATTAGGAATGAAAATGTCATTTTAAATGTATCGAATCTTAGACGATTTCACTCAGGCTCACACAATTTTAGAATTCTCACAAAAGCCTATCGCCGGTCGTTTTATTAATACATTTTCTTTAACATTTAAATATAACTAGTCCCTTACAAAGATTTAGCCAAATCGAATGAAAAATTGTTTGTTATAGCACTTGGAATAGATTCGTCCTTAATACGGTCGGTGCTCTTGGGCTCTGATATTTTTATTTAGATTCTTGAGACTTTTTACTAAAGTGTTTTATATTAAACAGTTAACTAATACGGAATTACAATCGCTGCTAGACGATCGTTTAATTGTGTATAATAATTTAGCGATGGCACAAATAAAAATTTCAGCATTTGATGCGGCTTTGCAATCTGTAGAACATGTTCTGCGTTGTCAACCTAATAATTCAAAAGCACTTTATCGTAAAGGCCGGGTAAGTAAAGATTACAAAATTAATTAACTAACTACAATTCTTATATCAACTAATAACAATTTAGATTTTGGACGGCAAAGGTGACACTAAAGGAGCCATAAATTTATTACAAAAAGCTGCCACTTTGGAAACAGACAATCGGGCTATACAACAGGTTTTGATTAGTTAATATAATAATCAAATTTAATTCAGAAAGCATTTAAAATATTTATAGGATTTGGCCAAGCTTATTATAAAAGCTCGCCGTGAAGACCATAATGAAAAAGAGATGTATCAGAAAATGTTGGGCCAAGCTAAAAAACTAGAGCAGAAAAGTAAACAAGCTCAAAAGCAGCAAATTGTGGAAAGTTCCAAGGTACAAGGAAATGAGATTTGAATGTTTGAGCGTGTGCGTTGTGTGTGTCACATGAAAAAATTGTTCGCTTGAAGGCGAATATTCCAAATTTAACTTCAAACAACTCTCCCTATTTATTATGCATTTATCAAGAGACTAATTGGGATCATTTTCAGTCTTTAGTATTTAGGCACGACTTGAAAGTATAAGAGATAGTTCTCATGTCTGGTCTGAAGATTATTAACGGAGATATGTCGCGACTACGGAATTTCTTATTAGCGCAAAGTACAATTGTCTACTTATTGTGGGTTACGAATTTATTAAAATATTGTTTTCGAAACTGATTTGAAAAGCAATTATATTGAATTCTCTGACAATTTTTCTCCGTTTTTAAGAATGATTCTGTGTTATGATATTTGCGTATTAGAAATTTAGTAACAGAGTCAGTAATTCCTGTTCTCTGGTTTCAGGCATATGAACAAAATTTATTGATACGATTATCTTTCAGCTGAAACTGCTGGGCTATTTAATGGGCTCTATACTTATTGGTGTAGCTGGTGTAGCTATCTATCGTTATAAATACTAATTGGCTGGATCGTTTGTGCTGAAGGAAGTTATAAAATAAAAGTCCAGAAACAATTGAAAAAGAAAATGAACAAATGTTTTCTGTTTGATATCCTAAAAGGTTAATAAAGAACCAACAGATCATTATTTTAATATACTTGCATAACATATAAAAATATCTACGTACACATATACTCCAAGGCTTTTTAACTTTATGCATTACTTCCAAGTTTACATTGGATTTTCAGTTTTTTTTTGTATTTTATTGAATTAGTGACATTAGTTTTGGTTGTGTATTTCTTTTCTTTGGTTAAAAAAAGGTTTCTTGTATCTGTTTGCTGTTCAAATACTTATTATTGTTATAGCTTTTTTAGTGTTTATGTATATTCATTCCACATAAGAACGCAATTATTAATTTTTCCTTTTTATCGTAAGAATACGTAAAAATAAACATAAAAGAACTATATATTTTTTTTGAGAGATTATTTTATAAACAAAGACATCATTTCTTTTATTTACTATTAAAATAGGCATTAAAAAAGAAGAGTAAACTACGTTTCAAAAAAAAACAAAAAGTTTGTACATTTAATGCTCAGAATTACTCATCGATGCGACGTAAGCGTAACATACTAAACCATCTGCTTTTGCTTTTGGCTTATTTCTATCAATTGCAACTGTAAAAATGAAGATAAAGAGCCGAGATTTGGCTAAAACATACGTTGATCTGTTAAGAAACGAAGATAGGAAAATAGTTTCCATTCGTCTACAGTAGATTAAAAACTAAGGCAATCTCGAAAACGCACCGATAATTTTTTCAATATTTTCGTCTAGAACTTTCGATTCCGTAAGAAGACGTTACGGCAAATCTGGTACACAAATGTTCGTCAAAACTATCCGTATGTTTAGCCAAAAGTTTTCGTCCGCAGTTAACGGTTAAATAGCTGACTATGCATATGTAGTTCACTTCTTATTTATTTATTTATATTTCATTTCATTTGCATTATTGTTCCAAAAATGTAATCACTATAGTCAAGTTCGTTTCGCTCAAGATGGTGCTGCGGCACGAAATGTTACTGGTCAAAATTTAAATTTAAAAAAAACTATGAATCTGCATTCTTCTATCTGGAGAGAAGGCTAAGATTTTTTAGATTTATTGATTTTTGTATGCTTGGCGAGTACTTGAATGAAAAACTTCAATTTTACTTATCGAAAAAATCGTAGGTATTTCTCTTGATGATACGGCTTGAGAGACACTGTAAAAAATTGAGTAGAAAAAATGAAAATTGTTTGAGTAATACTGAACGTGGTACCACATTTGTGTGGTGTTTCAAAAAAAATGCATTTAAAGCTTTCATATGTGTTACAAGCATGATCCTATATTTTGATGAAAAAAAAGTGTTTTTTGAAAAATCTTCGTTGGTATTACCTCCTCCTTACGTTGCCCGTAGAAGATTTGAATAAAAATACGAATCTGGAATAGCTTAGCAGAAACCATTAAAATACAAAATGAATAGTCTTTAATTTTTGTTTAATTTTTGTTTTGTTTTTTATTTGGACACATTTGCTTCAATTACTATTATCTGTTTTTATTCTCCTTTCAAGACGAGTTTCAAATTTTTTCTTTCAAAAAGGTCTTCCTTTTTTGAAAGATTTATTTGTTTTAACTTAATTTTACATTGATTGCTTTGTAAACTTGTATTCTTTATAAAGGTGGTAAATAAGTGTGAACGAGAGAGACGTTGCTTTTGCAGTTAAAATACTTGCTATTATCGAAATCAGTTTCGGAACGGTTGGCATGCTTTGTCCAAAAGGAATATAATATTTAGTTTTATTTAATATTTTATGGTTTGTTGACAAATTTAACCCAATTTCGATTAAAAATAGTTTGTTCGGCTAAGATCTGAGTTCAAAGACCAGAAGGTGGAAGAATGAAATGTCGGGGAGCAACCTAATAAATTAATAAAGCAATTTTGTAACATGGAATTATGATCGGAAACGCCTGGTTGTAGTAACTGTCGTTCTGGATTAACAATTGACCTAGTCTAAGACTAGAATAGGTAAATTCGAGTATTGGTATTTTCACTGTATTCACAATAATATTCACATGATTGATGATTTCTGAGAGAAAGAAAAGGAAAAGCACTACAATTACTGACCCGAGTTAAACAAATTATTTACGATTTCCGTTTTTTTTAAATAACTATGTTACCACCACTGTCTGGAGCGGAGGAAAGGAATTGCTCACAAAAACGTCCACTTCATCAGAAAAGTGTCTAAAAACTAGAATATTATATTCTATTGATCGCATTGCACGCTTTTATTAAATTCTCTATTATAAAGCATGCTAATGATGAACCTAAAATGAGAATTCGTAAATAATTACTTTTAAATACGTGTTTGCTTACATCCATATGATATGCAAAAGCACTATATATACAAATGCAAAAAGAGGAATACGTGTTTGTTTTGTTCAAAAGCGAAATAAGGTATTTCAATACAAATGAAAAAAAAAAATATTGTACATAAGTCGCGAATCGAGTTGCTGAGTTAAAAAGATAATGCCCTCTTGAATTCACACGATTCGCTTTTTTGCAACATTAAAAAAATTATCAGCAAAATGTTATTAAAGACTTATTGGAGCTTTAAATGTTCTCGTTATCAGTCATACACCCTTTTATATCCATCACCAAACCAAGGTTCCGTTAAATTGCTTGCAACCTTAAGAGATGTAAAGTATGTATATTTTAAATAAACACACACACATAAATGTATATATATATAAAAAATAAACAAAATGGCTTAAATAGATCGAAGGACCTATCTACAGTATATATATATACAAAACGTAAATAAAAAATTATGTGTTTTGTTTATTACTCATAGACTACACACAGATCCAGCGATAAAGATTTCTACATATAGTCTGCAGGTAATGCGTATGCTACGTGTACAAAAACGGAAAAAGGGTAAAGTATAGAAATTTAAATTTTTCGCCTTATTTTTAAAGATATAGGTTGGGGTATTATAGATTCGACCGCAATCGAATATAATAATTCCTTGTTATCTAAAGATATGTTGCTTATCTTTATAAAAGGATCGTAAGATTTATTCATTTATAAATGTAGAATTTTCAAAGATTCGCAAAAGATAAATTAAAAGAGTTGAAAACGTAACATCTGATGAAAAATTTGAATTTAAATGAGGCGGAAACATTAAGAAAAATAAAAATATCTGTGCATCAACATTCATATCCAAAGTATTGTAAATAATAAAATAATGAAGTTGTAGTTAAAATTCAATGAGAAATGAATTCGCTTGCTATGAACTATAACAGTTTTCGAGTAACATGGAATGTATTTCTATACGAAAGATATCTTTTTCCGCACGAATCTCTTAGAGCAGAGTTAAGTGCAAAATGTAAAACTTTCAAGACGTCAAAATTAAACGAACATATTTACATACTGCGTCAAAGAAATACTTCGTGGCTTCTTGTCAACTAGATGGACTCAGAGTCACGTTATTTTTGTAATATAAATCCTCATCAAGTCATACTACAGCTTTTGCGAAAGATCACAGTTCATAGATAGATTGACTGCTAAGACATAATTGGCATGAAACTCTGCTTTTGAATATGATTTGAAAA
The DNA here is from genome assembly GCA_000671755.1 of Glossina brevipalpis. Taxonomy (NCBI): domain Eukaryota; kingdom Metazoa; phylum Arthropoda; class Insecta; order Diptera; family Glossinidae; genus Glossina; species Glossina brevipalpis. The sequence continues at coordinate 1,411,667 of KK351014.1, forward strand.
AATTGAAATTTATTTGTTTCTATCTTTTGTTTGTTTTGTTTAAAAAATAAAATATTTGTTAAAAGTTAACATTTCTCTTGGATAGATGGACACATAAGTGGATATAGTACAATCAAGACAGATCTCGTGTTTAGAAACATAAGATATGCGTTTAACTATAATCGGTGAACTACAAAAAAAATGTCCTTAGAAAATTATAACAGACCTTTTTGATGTTTTGGGCTTTGGAAGTTAACGAGTTCTTCTTTTTTCAAAATAATAAATGATTGTAAATAGTTTTTTCAAGATAGAATGTTAATGTTATAAGTTGTGTTAGTTTTTACAGTGATTTGAACGAGAAAGAATGTTTTACATCAGAAACAACTACTAAAAAAAGAGAGAAAGTAAGAGAGAACACAAGATTTTAATTTCAAAGTCAAAGCAAGAGAGAAGAAATGCGCATTAATGCAGTAAATTGTTTTCCATTAGATATAAAATTGCTGAAAAATAAATCATAATATAAACACATTGCATACCTTTTGAAAAAGAAAGTAATTTTACTGAGAGATGTTCTCATTTTTTTTTTTTTTTTTTTGAAAGAAACAAGAGTGCTTTTTTAATATTAAATGCTACTGAAGTATGTAATTCATCGAAAGCGGTAGAAATTACAGACAGGAAATGTGTGAAAACTTTGCTCTTAAAAATGTGTAATATTAAGCATAAATTTAGTTAGTGAGTGATTGTCGATCGAGAAACTGGAAACTTAACGCTCAAAAAATAAATAAATAAGTAAATAAAAAAATAAAAGAAATACTATAATTGTCAAAATAATTTAACAATGTCAGAATTTACTACAAATCAACCGACAGCAGCTGTCTCGGCATCATCTTCACTATCATTAACAGAGGGTAGGCCAGTAGAAGTAAAGTAATTCGTTTATGTATTGTAAATAATTTGTTTTGTTAATTAAAGCAATAACTATTCTAATAAAGGTTACTGCTTTGTTCAATCGTTCATGATTACTATTTGCAATTGCACACATTACTCACTTTTTAAGACATATGTTTTGAACTTGTTTTTTACATCGAGATAAATGTTTGGTGTTTTAATCAATTTTGAAAATATTTTTAGTTTAGTTTAGAAAAGCTTTACTATAAGCTTGTAAGAAAAGATTACAATTTTAAAGTGAAGAGTAGTAAAGAGAGTAAAGTAGAGACTTCAGCTCTATGAAATTCTCAAATATTACATTTGAATATTAGTAACATTTATTTATTTTATTTTATATTGATCTTCACATCTATCTATATAAATTTACCACATATAATGCAATATAGAGAGAGACGTGGTTAGTTAGACCACAAGCGCCGTTTTTATTATTTTTAAAATTATTATTGTTATTATTTATTATTGATAGTTATACTTATTACTTAATATTATATTTATTATTGAAAATTATAACATTTTTCCTCCTATTATAATTACTACATGTATGCTATTTAAACGAATTATAATTATTATAATTTACTCTAGTTATCTCTGTTGTTGTTGCTTTATTCGTAAAGTTTCTTCTAAACTAAATTGCAATGAAATCTTCAGCATATGATTAACCCAAATCTCTTGTGATATCATAACAGTTAGCAAAAGGAGAGGAACAAAAAATGTTGTTCAATTTCTATTTGGCCGGAGATAATTGTTCTCTTCAATGTAAATATTTCCATACTGCTTTATTTGTCTTACGTTTGATTATTAATGCAGTCCCATTTCGAATACCCACTATCGAGGAAACTTTTGCAATACCCAAAAGGAAGCTTCAGATGTTCTATAAAATGTATATCCTTATCTGTTATTGAATTCAGTATCGATTTGGACAGGTCCGTCCGTTTGTGTGCCATGAATATTCTACCTATCGCAGGAATCAAAAAATCGGCTTCATATTTGGAAAGAATATTGAAAGCTTATGCAGGCAGTTCGGTATTAAAAAAGGAACAAATTGGACAATGGTCACGTCTACAGTATAACGTAAACTGAGAATGCCCCTGTTTTCAAAAGCAACATTTTGGAATTTTCGCTCACGTTACTTATAGTCTATGATATAAGCAACTATAATAATTATACAATAACTACAAAAAATTGAAAGTTTTTTTTTTCTCTAAGATAAAGCTCTCTCGGAACGTTGCCAGGGGTAACGTCGTATCTACAAGGAGAGTGTAAAAGATTCGAAAATAATCCTTTAATTTGTTTTCCTTTCTTTTACACAGTCTTCTACGCATCTTTTATAAGCGCATGTAAATATATTTCGATACATATTTCATTAACAATATGTCTCCTAAATAAATAAAACTAAATTAATATTTTCTTAGAAAATTCTGTTCCAAACCAGAAAACGTTTTTTTTGAAGGTTTATCGGAACTTTCTCATTTGGATGCCTTCTTAGACTTCGTTCAAATTTGCTTACTAGATTTTGTTAAATTTTGATGGAAAAGCTGTGCAGATCTCTAGCGACAACTGTTTTGAGTTTTTGTTTAATCACCATCTACCCGGTTAGCACCAAATATTGTCCGATTCGTTAAGAATCAGTTCTGTATGGTAGGAAGGCAACATTTGCTTTACTGCCTGCAATTCGCAATATACTTCAAACTAAGTTTGATCAATGGAGGGATTGACTCTCCAATTTTATTATACGTAGTTCCCGTTTTCACGTTTTCTGTATCATTTCTAACTATTTTCGTACAGAATTGATAAAGAATAAAAATTTCACAAAACGCAATTATAAATTACAGTAAGCACGCACCAGAGAAGGTGAGGGGTATATTCATTTCGTCATTTTGTTTGTAATGCCCAGACCTCACGATGTACGTGTATTCTTGATCAGCTTCAAATTTAGAATCAATTTAAGCATGTCTGTCCGTGTAATGTCTGCGGCACACATTCTCCAGGTCGCAAACAAGAAAATATCGGCTTTAAATTTGGCACAAAGATTGGAAGTTTTTGCACGCAGGTTGGGCCAAAGTGAATGGCCACGGTACAACGTAAACTGAGAACACGTCTGTTTTCCGGCTGTTTTGCTTAGTGTTCATAGAGTGCAAAATAACAATTTGCACGGGGGTATTCCATAACAATAGAGAGAATCTTCCCACCTTTTAAAATATAGCTTTTGGCTTTTTCTTAAGATAAAGGTGGTGGATATAAAAGATATAATTTTCTTACTTATTCTTGTTTGTTTATCTAGTTTTGTTTAAATTTAATGTGAATGATTACATGATTTCATAATATTTTACACGACTTGTATTAATTGCATGTTAAGTTTGTGCGTACGCATGGAATACCATAAAGGACTTGAGATAAACCTACTTTTCATTATACCGATCAATTCAGAATCATTTCGTGAATTGAATTAGTCTGTCTCTCTCCTGATCTCTCCTGATTTTAAGGCTTTTCTTTCCAAGCTCTTTCCGATATTACGAACATATTTTAGGAAAATCATACTCTCTTTGAAAGTTAACTTGCACTCCGTTTATTGAGTTGTTGAAGCTTTAGATTAACTTCTACTTGAATTTCTTGCATTTCTCGCCAGTTAGGTATCGGTCTTAAGAAGACTGTAATGTTTTCATTTGAAGAAATGCTTATCTAAAAATAAAAGATATCCACTAATTTGGATAGAAGTTAGTAAATACAAGAGAGATAATTTTAGAGCTTTTAAACTTTTTCACAAACATATCTGCGACGCGAGTCAGATATTCAGGCGTGAAGTGATCAATGTTGAATATTTACGAGGCGTTATAAAAATATAATGAAATTAGTCTCTCTAATCGGCTACTAATGTACATACGTAACGCAATAAACTTGTATACAATCGCTATAGTATTTTATTTATCATGTTTTTGTAGTAAATATATTTTATTATAGAAAAAAAGAGGTCAAAACTGTAATTTTTACGAGACATAATTTTAAAAGAAAATTAAAAATAATTATAAATAAATTAGAAAAATTTAACTTAACCTTTTTACAGCTGATCTTTACAAAGAACAATTACCGGCATTCGGTAGGAAATTTCGGGCAGCATTACTTACCTGTTGTCGCCCTCAAACTATAGTACAAAAATTTCCCATTATATCCTGGTTACCACGTTATCAGTGGCCATATTTGCTGGATGACTTCATAGCTGGGTTTACGGTCGGCCTTACAACAATACCTCAAGCGATCGCTTATGGTGTTGTAGCCGGTCTTGAACCCCAATACGGCTTATATTCGGCTTTTATGGGTTGCTTTACTTATATTATATTTGGATCCTGTAAGGATGTCACTATAGGTGAGTATGTCAAGCATTGCAACTAACATTTATCTAATAATTTTTTATAACATCTTCCAGCTACCACAGCCATTATGGCTTTAATGGTTCATCCATATGCTATCATAAGTCCAGATTATGCAGTTCTATTATGTTTTTTAGCAGGTTGTACAATATTAATATTAGGTTTACTTAATTTAGGTGTATTAGTGCGCTTCATATCCATTCCCGTTATAACAGGTGAGTACGAAGATCAACTGCAAAAAGTTTGTATTAAATTTAAAGTCGATATCTTATATTTTATGAGAGGTTTATTTCTAACACAAATAGAGACAAATGGACACAAGGGCTGATTGATATAGAAGTTGACGCTGATCAAAAAAAATATAAAAACCACAGACCGCCACAAGCTTGTTTCTGAAATTTATGTTTTGACAAAACGATTACATAAATAATTTTTGGTGGGGGTCTGTTTATTTAGATATCTATCTAAATAGGCTATAACGAGGTATTGGGAGTATAATATATTACTTATAGTGTACTTCCACATAGTTTAATATTTTTTATGTCCAGTCACTCGTTCAGGCCGGGCCATAAGTGCAATTGCGAAGCAAATATAAAGCGCCATTTTCAATTCTGTTCAACTTTGACTAAACCTTTCTATCAGATATTTCGACCTTGAATGAAAAAATGGAAATCATGGAAACTGTGAATCAATATTCGTCGCACTTCCTAATTAAAATGAATTCAAGACAAAAGCCACAAGACGTCAAATGTGAAGTTCTTGGTCGATATATCAGGCATTTTCCAATGTTTGATCATGCAGAAAAATTGCATCCACTTTAGTCATGATGACGACATAACCTGAAAAAAAAAATGTATATGTATTTAAGATTCAAGACATATGTGCAACGCCAGCTTATAGATACGATACGAAAGACAGATATCCTTGCTCTGAGTGGGGTAATGCCGGGTTACGTCATTCAGACTGGAAGTCTAACTAACTAGATTCGAGTGATCGGCTAAGGAGACATATTTGTAGGAAGTGAAATTCTACTATCTAATATCGATATATCGAACGGACTTGTGATTGCTTCGGTTATGTCATGAACGTTGAATGGCTGATCTACGCACGTGATCAATTACATGAAATTCAATTACATGAAAATCACATTCCGCCAACTTTGGAAGTAGAAGTAGACTTTGGAAATAACAATATTAATCGAATAAACCCAATTTTAAATCAATAATGAAATACTTGCAGAAGTAATCAGAATGAGACTTTTAGAAAATGGATAATCCGAACTGTATACAAAATAGAATAAAAAGTAAAAAAAAAATTTAAAAAAAATTAAAAGCATATAAATCGCGTACATTTTTTTTTATATAAGCTTTCACTTAAGTGAACTCAAAGAGGAAAAGTAAATTTGATCCTAATCGCTTTTATGTGACTACACATGAGAGCATGTGGAGTTTAGAAAAAATCGAATTTCTTACATCAACTTCTCAAACGACCTTGTAAATATTGTAAATGATAAGTGTATTAAATGGTGAATGTGAGTTCATTTAAGAAGAATTTTACGAGGGGAGCTTTTTTAAATATGTACATTTCGAAAATTAAAATATTTATTATTTAATATTTTCAAATTTTCAGGTTTTACGATAGCTGCTGCTACAACTATAGCTAGTGCACAAATAAATAATATCTTCGGACTTGCTAGTAAGTTTAGTTTTATAACAGAAATTCCGAATTTGTATTAAATGAATCACTCCATCATTAAAGGTCCCTCGAAGGCTTTAATACCGTCATGGAAATTTTTTTTCACACATTTGAATAAGATTAGCCGAAATGATGCCATGCTAGGAGTGAGTTCTTTAGCATTTTTGTTAATAATGAAAGTGAGAAATTCTTTATAATCAATATTGAAAGTATTTAGAGTTGCATAGTTTTACTTATCTAGAAAGCCAAAGATATTAGGTACGGCAATCGCACCTTCTGGAAATATGTATCCTTGTCCCGTAATGCCCTCACCGTTACAATTGGTACATTTTTAGCTTTCATATTAAGTCGCGATGGTTCGGAGCCTTTTAGAGTTACGGGCAATATAACCGCAGGTCTCCCACCGTTTCAACCGCCTCCTTTCAACACTAATGTCAACGGAACCAACGTATCTTTTAGCGAAATGATAAGTACGGCGGGTACGTCTTTAGCTTTCATACCTATGGTAGCAATATTGGAAATTGTTGCTATCGCTAAAGCGTTTTGTAAGTTTTATATAAGAAATAGTGTAGTTCGGTGTGCGAGCATTTCATTCGACATATTTTTTAGCGAAAGGCAAAATTGTAAATGCATCTCAGGAAATGGTAGCCTTAGGTATGTGCAACATATTGGCAAGTTTTGTTTCTTCTATGCCAGTGACGGGATCGTTCACCCGAACAGCTGTTAACAATGCTAGCGGAGTGAAAACTCCACTGGGTGGATTAGTAACTGGATCCTTAGTTTTGATGGCTTTAGCTTTCTTAACGCAGACTTTTTACTATATACCAAAATCTACTTTAGCTTCCATTATTATAGCAGCAATGATATCCTTAGTGGAACCAAATAAAGTCAAAGATATTTGGAGAGCAAAAAGTAAGTCTAGCAATCGACTTTCAACATAAAGAAATTAATTAATAATATTTTTTTAAATTATTTCAGAAAGCGATCTTTTCCCATTTCTAGTTACTTTATTGCTTAGTTTGTTCTGGAGTTTAGAATTTGGAATTCTCACTGGCACAATTGCAAATTGTGGTTTTATCCTCTATAGCAGCGCTAGACCACAAATTCAACTAACGACCGGAAAAGTAAATAAATTCTAATCTAAGAATTTCTTTCTATTGTCATGGGTGTGCTCTTCTAGATTTATGGAGAAGTCTTCGGTTTGGTGACTATTAAACAGAAACTCGATTATGCAAGCGCTGAATATCTTAAAGAAAAAATAGTAAAATTTGTACATAAACAAACACCGGAAGTAATTAATCTCGTTATTATACTTGGCAACGAAATATCAACTATTGATTCTACAGTAGCTGCTGTAAGTTTTAAAAAATTCCTAATGCTCTTGTATTTAATAACTAAACATTGTATCCCTTTCAGAACATTATTAGTTTAGAAGAAGACCTACAGGTTCTTTGTTGTCAGTTATTGTGTTGGAATTGGAATATATCAGCAGCGGGGGTAATTTGTCGTTTACGGCCTGAAATGCGTTCAATATTTAAATTTAATAAAACCATTGAGGATGTAATTGAAGAATATCGCCTTCAGCATTTAACAAACGACACTTCGCAAAATACTCTCTACTCTGTGACCTAATTCTGGAAATGGGCCAATAGCCTTAATTGTTAGGGCTCATGCTATTTTTTTCAGTCTAAGAACTTATTTTATTGATCTGAATTTTTGAAATAAATCAAAAAAATAAATAGAAAACTTAGAAAAAAAATCAAAAACTTCTTTTCAATCCCTAATCCTTATTCGTTGATATTATTCAACTCAAGACTTGCGGAGCAACGTTGGAAATTTATGAAGAAAACAAATTTTCTTGTAATTCTACAACGAGTTAAAAAAAAATTTGACATTTTTTTATGTTTTTAACGTTCTTCGAATTTAAAATTAAGAACTTGTGACGCATATATATACGCCGCAACAAAATTTCAGGCGTCACTATGTCTGGTTACTGTCGATATTAGAAACCTAAATTCGAAGAAGTTTACTGCGTACAAAAAATGTCACAACAAAACTCAAATATTATTAATTAAGTCATTAATTACAGAATATTAACACATCTTACTAATACAGGCATATACGCATCGGCTTATGCCAACGAAAGCAACGATCATTTGTGGTCGCCTTGCATTACACAAGTACTTGAAAAATGATTAATTTATAAACCACTTGAGGACTTTATGTAACAGTAGAAAGTTCGTACTTTTCTTTAAGGACTTGTGAACATAAATATTTACATGCGAACCTTTTTCTAGAGGACATCCAGTTCTTTAGGTGATTTGAATTCCGAGAAAATTTATGTTTGCTCTTAGGGATTTATTTAGAAAATATGAAAAGAATATCTAAAAATTATAAATTGTTTTTATTACTTTTTATTTTTAACTATAAATACCCAATACACGTTTGCCTTCGGGATCGAAAGGACTTCTCAAGTAACATTGAGCCTTATAACGTTTTCCGAGAATATCAATTTCATAGTTACCCTGCTTTATGTAATCTGTATCGATAATTTTGTTGTCCGGTCTTTGTAAATACGTTTGAGCTAATGGTTTGCGTAAGTGATAGGCGTACTCAGCTCGTCTTAAAAATCCCACCGGCTCATCATTCCTGTAAACACCTTCAAGGCCCCAAATAGGTATTTGTTCATCTAAAGTTAGATATACCAACCGCTTTGTGAGACCTTCTTTTCTTTGTTGGTCAATAGCCTCTTTCCCTTTATAGCTGCCTTTTTTGCGGCAAGTGAAGCCTAATCCAGCTTCTAGCGGTGTATCGTCAGGCCTTAAATCAAAACTCCATAAATGATAGCCTTTCTCACTACTTAATGCGTATAAAGCACGATAGCCAGCATCGCGCAAATCATCTGCTGCACCTACTGTCATTAGAGATTTGTAAACAGCAGGACAATAGTCTTTGGGTACGTGTAACTCGTAACCCAATTCACCCACAAAGCTAACACGTAATAATCGGACTCCATATTCGCAACATGAATCATTAACATCTCGACATTTAGTTAGGAGAGTGCTATTTGGCGGTATATTCTCATCGGTTAGTTCGCAGTGTACAATTTTCTGTAATATATCACGTGATCTAGGACCTTGTATTGATATTACACCCATGTCGGCGGTAACGTCTCTAACGGTAGCTTTAAAATTCTGCTGACGTAACTCATCACGGATCGTGGAGTAAGTATAATAAGCTGATGCACCGCCAGCCACTATATAATAGCCTTGACCCTCAAATTTAGGATCATGCGCAGCTCCGGTGCCGGAAGCCAATCGCGATATAGTAACATCAGCTTCCACACCGCCCGAGTTATTAAGAGCGCAGGTGTAAACAGTTCTATACAAAGTAACAAAGAAAAAGTTAGGTAGAGAGCTGTACCACAAAGATACTGAGAAACAAATATTAACCTACTTTTTAATGTCACGTTTGGTGTTTCCTGAAAATATCCAGTCGGCTGCTTTTTCGGCTTCTGGTCCTTCCAAAAACAATTTACAAAAATAACTCATATTAAAGACAACAGCATTGTTACGGCAAGCAAGCGCCTCTTCGCCTATCTAATGTTTATTTTTTGTTTTGTTTTAGTTTTTTTATTCCAACAAATGTGTTTTATCAACATTAAAAGTGGCAACAGTCAACAATCACATCCGTACGTGTGCATGGGTTAAGCAAACATCGCACATCAAATCAAAGATAACGAAGCATACAAGCATGAATAGAATCGCTTACCAAATTATGATGTTGTGAGAAAGTGTTGTACTTTAAATCTCCCTCTAGCACACGTTCGTAGGCGCAATCCTTGTGCCTCTTATTGCCATAGCTGCCATACCAATCGTACGGTAAAACTAGCGCCTGGTTTGTCAAGAAAAACCCTGGTCTCTCCCAACCTTGTTTCTCTTCCATAAAAGCATTCTTCGTCAACATTTCTTCATGTAAGGGGTCTCTTTGAAAATTTCGTCCCGCCAATGGCTGATCGTATTTAAAAACCATACTATAATTCTTTGCATAGCTTTCATGTGATTTTTCACTAATCCATTGGGAAGCACGATTTTGTGTCTCAGTAAAACGTCTCAAATCAAAACCAAACATGGCCAAATCCGGTTTGCCGTTAATCACCCATAATGCTATTTGTTCACCGCAACCACCGCCAAACATCATACCAGCGGAATTAAAACCGCAGTTATGAAAGAGACCGATTATCACGTTATCGGGACCCATTAATGGCTTGTGATCGGGAGTAAAAGATTCCGGACCGCAGACCGTCGATTTAACACCATAATTACCAAAAGGCGGACACAATTTAATCGCACCATTTAAATGCGTATCAAACACTGACCAATCTAAGTCATAGAGACCGAAATGAAAATCTTTAGGAACCCGTTCTAAAAGTATCGGATTTGGCTCATAACCGCCTAAACAAATCGCATCACCTTGTATACGAAAATAAGTTGAATAGTCATGATCTCGGAGATTAGGTAAACCTCTAACACCTGGAATTGTCTCAGATACTATGTAAGCATGCTTCATCGGTATTAACGGTAAAAAAGAACCATGTTTTTCTACCAAATCCCGACCCCAAACACCGGTAGCATTGATCACCGTCTCGCATTTAATGTCACCGTGAGGTGTTGAAACACCTATCACCTTTTTGCCCTTATTTGTTGTTGTAATCAACAAATCATTGACAGGAGTATTTTCAAACGCTTTAGCTCCATATTTGGAAGCTGCACGCGTTAACGCCGTACATAACATGGCCGGATCAACAACGCCATCACCGGGTGAGTAAAGAGCTCCAACAAAAGCTGCGGGATCCAATAGAGGAAACACTTTTTGCGTTTCTTCTGGGGTTAAAATATAATTTTCAATACCTAAGGCATTGCCCACAGTAGCCAAACGTTTGTATTCATCTAAGCGAGTCTATAGAGTGAATGTGAGGAAAACGATTAAAAATGGATAACATATAGAGATTTTAATAATGCCCATCCCTTATTTATGTAAACGAAAATATTAAAATATTATCAAGTAATGGAAAACGGTAAAGGAAAACGTAAAGGTTTTAAAGCAATTCGCACGAATTTCTTGATACGAAGCACCATTTAAGTCGAGGATTTCTATATTGATGTTTTGTGGATGTTTTATGAAGTTCTTAACTCGGGAATAAATCAATGTAAACGATGCTCATCTCAATTATTTATTATTAATTATTAGTCATAATTCACACACATTCCTACTGCTGACGTACAGAGAATGAGGTTATGGCATGCATTCAAAACGTGTAGGTTTGAATATTTATGTGTTTAGTTTCCAACACCAAAAGTGAGGAACATATTTACTGAATATATAATAAACCGAAGTAGCACAGATTAATTTAGTGGTATAGCGCGAATTCCTGCCTAGATACCTTAATCACATTGTCACCTATGACGCGCGTGTTAAACACAGATTGGCGATCCCACTCCCTGCCATTCATGGAGTATCAGAAAGAGATGCTTATCTAACACGTCATTGTTTACCGCCTCCAGAAACTTCAGGCATCGCTAAACTTCCTCAATAGTCATTCAAAGCAATCGGGCAAGAGGCATTCTTTACGCAGTGCGAAGGATACTGCAATCCACATTGCTGAAGCACGATGAACTATGGCACGTGTGTTCAGACACCACTAAGCTTCCCGAATGATCATTCACAGTAATCACAGCAGGAGGCGTTCTGCACGCAGTGCCGAGGATACTGCAACCCACATTGCTGAAGCAATTCTCTTTGGCCCGCGTGATGCCCGTGGACATTCTACATTTCGAACTAGCTCTGGTCAGAACCGTACGTGATCGAAACCAATGCAAAGCTAACCAAGAGTTATCCTTTTTCAAGGAATTGTGCATTAGAAACATTGTTCTTTTAGGGGGATAGCACAGTCAACGCAACATGAAGTCATACGCTGTTATGCTACATAATCGCTAATATCTTTGAATTCATCCCTCAATTGCGTGTGCCTCGTGATCGTTCCGCTGATTCTGAAAAGCTCATAATATACAAGCGCTTCGTACATCAATATAAACATCTTTGTTAGATTAAAATGGTTATTAACATCTAACAGAACGTCAAATATCATTCGATTTATGAATTTATCTTTTGGAATTAATGGAAATATTCGCCGGCGAGTCCTGAACATTAATAAATTCACCGATCAAAGAACGTGTATTGAATTCAATTTGAAAAACGAGATTGCTTGCGAAGATCCATTGAAAATGCTAAAAAAGTGTCAATCTAGTGAAACAATGGTACAATCAAAGGAAGGAAATGAAAACGTGTCAGGGTAGGAGAAAGTCATCAAATTTGATCACTAATACGAATATCAACAGGGAATGATTTGTTTCATCTGTACTCCTTGTCCTGTTCAACTTAAACAAGCTAAACTTTTTGGAAAACAGCTTTGTGTCCAAGTGATTGAAGGGACATTTTTTATGAGCGATAGTTCTCCGTAAAACAACTCTTGGTTTTGTATCACGAAGTATTTCCACACTGCATCACAACAGCCTTATGTCCTTTCAAAAGCATATTTACTTTACTATTTTTTTTAAAATAATCGCACTCGGAGGATATCGCCCCGTATATAAACAGAAAGAAGTGTGGAAAAACAGACAGGGTGTGAACACAACTTGATGTTTGTATCTCCGATTGGTAAATGTTAAATCCTCACAAAAACTGCAGCCATACAACGATCGCAATTAAGGCATGGTCTGCCTTAATTACGAATTGAACCTGGGTATGCCGACTTGATAGTTGCACTTCAAAGTAATTATTTCTCCTCATGATTAAAACAATTATCTCATGGTAATCGTTGTGAGTCAATAGGCGTTCGTCGGTTGCCTTGAAACCTACACAAACCAACTTTACAACTTAACACACCGAATGATATGTCGGGACTGACGGCTATGACTGACTCGCCTTTTAATTTCACGCCCACTGAAAGACATTTTTAGACACATGTCGTTCGGGTATGGCAAAAGGAATGGGAAAATTCTTGTGCAAAAATCCTTCTGCAGTGTCACGTAAATGTTACAGATTGAGATCAGGACAAAAGTTTCTTCCTTTACAAGTATCAGTTGAACCTACTTTTGAATGTGCTATAAAGATACCGCCGTTTTGTATCCAACCTGGATCCAAGCCGGTCTCTTGTTCCAGTTGCATAAGCATGTCACGTGAATTTGCCAAGAGTTGTATGTCGACATCATTCGGTCGTAAACGCCATACCAATCCGGCTGTATGCCAGGTTGTTCCAGCTGTTAATTTGGCTCGTTCTAGCAATATAGCTTTAACACCTCGTTTGGCCAAATGGTACAAAGTATGACAACCGGCAGAACCCCCCCCTATAACCACAACATCCGCTTCATGAGGTAATTGTATCGGAGGCGGGGAAGTTATATTTAAATTTTCATTAATCACTGATTTCTCCTTAATAGAACTTAAATATCGCGATTTCACATGATTGAAGAGAGGAATTTTTATGTTTTTACTATTAGCACGGCGCCACATCTTTCAAAAACGTATTTAAAGAAAATAAAAGCGAGACTAATTTGGGATAAGTTTCCGTAAATCGAAATCTAGTGAAATGAGTATGAAAAGTTCAGTTGTGAACGGTGATAAGCTCAAGCAAGCGATACGACACTACCTTATCATCGTGCTTATGAATCGCGCGCTCGTAACTTATTATCAATTTTTTTAATATTGATAAGAGTGCATTAAATAGAGGCTTGATTTGATTAAACTCGGCTTTAAAATTTTAGTTTAAGACGCTAAAGCTTTGCAAAGCGTTCTTAAAATTGTATTATGTTTTTTTTCTTTTACTTACTTTTTGATATTTTTGTTGGCGGAAAATTATTCGTTTAATTACAGGCTTACATTGCCTGCATACGTTGTATTTACATAAATCATTTAAATATTTACATAAATTGTCAAAACAATATGTTCTCGATCTGTTCGATCGTTATCTGAAATAATAAACATCTTCATCATGTTCAGATCAGAAACGAAAATGCGAACCAACGATGCGAACCAAATATCACACAATTTTTCCTTTTTTGTTTTTGCTTTTCGGTAACATATGGTTTCTCTGCGTGTCTTATTCTCGGCCATTGTTTTAAGTGGCTATGTACCAATAGAAAACATTCCTCTTTTTCAATATTTGTCTATCAATGTGTAGAAAATTCATATGTGTCTCCTCCCACATAAACTAAAAATAGTCCTAGAAGAGTACGTATAATATAATGCAAAGCAAATCATCATCAAATGTGGACAACATACGTAACATTATGTTAACAGCAATGAAGATATCAGGAAAGAGCGTAAATAGTTCGGAACGCTGACATGGGTTCCAGTTCAATGCTATCATTTATCCGTAAAAGTTGTGCTAAAAACGAATTCGAGTGAAATCAACATTTTAATTGAATTTTTAATACGTTTCTTAACACCGCACACACATGTATATATTATGAAAAAAAAAGCAAAAAAAGAATAAATTTATTAAAATTATATTTTTAAGTTAAAATTAAACCAAAAAATTAAACAATAACTGAAAAATTGAAATTAATTATAATGCCACGACGCAAACGTTATTCTAGTCCCTTTGAATTTATTGATGACGATTTCGATGACGATAATTGCTCACAAAGTAAGTGAACTCAAATCGGAAACCGACGAAAGTTAATTAAAGCGGATTTATTCGAAAAATGCGTAACAGGTTGAGTTGATGAATTTGAGTATGAAGTGAGCTGCCGGTGTTTAAGATGTCTTTGCTTAAAAGTAAAATTGAAGCACTTAAGACTGAAAACATTTGACTTAGAAACCTGTATTAGACTTGGAACATATCTACCTACGAGAAAAATATCAGCCGTTGAGAAGTAGTACAAATTGTCTCTCTCACTCACTCTTTCCTTTATGAAAAATGTCGAGATTTACATATCAATCATAGTTGGAAATTGTTGTCCAACATTAAATGAATTTTCGTAGGTTTTTTCAACCTATAAAATTTTCTTACCTTTTTAAATGGCATAACAACTAAAAGGATTATCAAAAGCAAAAAAACAAATCGATTTATACTACTTTCATCTACAATGGTTCATATGAAAGGCTTGATCTTACGATAGGAATCGATATAAATATTCGTGATCGGTTCGCTTTATTAATAAAGTGCAGAAATTCAGCCAGAAAATAAGTAGAAACATAACAGTAGGACCAGGTCGAGGTTTAAATTGCCTATAAAACTTCCCCTAACACAATATTTCATCAGATACGTTATATGGTAGGGAATTAAAACCTGAACATAAAATTTAGCGAAGCGTTTTTTTTTTTTCAAAAACTTATTATTATTCTTCAGCTTCTTTGGTCATAAAATACCCAAAATTAGGTCTGGTTACAATACAAAAGCTTTTCATAAGAAACTTATACCGGAAGACATCGTAAAAGTAAATTAACGTGATCAACATTTACGCAACTGTGTAAGAATGATTTTATGGACGGGTTTTAAAAAATTGGCCTACTTAGTCTAAATTTGGTACAGCGAATTTCTACCTCATATTATTATTAAAGACCAATTTTCATAATAAAACAATAAAAAAAATAGGTTAATGAATGGTTGCATCTTGTACGAATGGTTATATGGGATGGGATTCAAAAAGTGGCCCATGCGATTAAAATTTTTCAAATTTATTTTATATGTCAAAATAATATCTTATACCAGAGAAACATTAAAAATTGCAAAGATGTTTCGTATGTTGATTTTTTTAGGAGAAGTTGTTACAACGTGAATGGTCGTAAATATGGTTGGAGCCTATCTGTTTTCAATAAGGTCCGCCCTGGGCCAAAGCTCGTTAATATAGCAAAAATTGTCAGAATATCTCAAAAAGTGCGGCTTATAGATTGAAAAATTGTGGGGACTTATCAGTATATTCGTCATCCCAACGGTTTCAAACTAATCACAACTAAATTAATTATTTTCTTCTGTCCGCCTGCTTGACTGCTGTTGAAGGTTCCTAAAGGGGAAAAACTGAGCTGAGAGGTTGGAATTTGCCATATATGCTTTAAAGGCAACGTATGGTGGTAAACTAGCCTCGTCATTCTCTTTTAACTCACCCCAAAAAGGAGGTGAAAATAACTCCATCGGATTGCCCCGATCTTCCTGAAGATATTGTCACTTATCGAAGCCATCGTGCTCGCAAAAACTGACGTAAAAGATGCTATTCTCACGAACTTCCTTTTTGCTTAAATCGAGTTTGAAAATGAGCCTGGTATGCTCATAAGTATATCCGCAACAACTGAAAGATGAACAACATTCCGTAGAAAAAGGAAATATTAGAAGGTAGCCTTTTTCTGCGTACTTTAGATGGTGTTGACTTACCTCAGCTTTAAAAGTAAGAGTCACTTGTGCTTAAGATGGATAAATTGATTGATTATCCAGCAGAGAAACTAACTTAAAAAAGTCATAACAATTTTTCTTTTTCTTTTCAAAATAAATTTAAAACGGTTTTAAATTTTATATATACGCACGTACTATTTGCGCTGCTGGAATAAACAAATATGAATCTTTATAGAAAAATAATTCCAATTGCTTCTCTTTGCACTTAACTTCGGCAAATTGCCTTTATCCGTCAACTTCGCCTTGGTAACTGGGCGCGAAGTGTTTCCAGTTTCGATATAAGTTAGCACCTTTACCTGTGTATATGTAGTGTCCATGTGTTGCACACAAAATTTTTATATTCTTGTTAGTGCTTCAGAGTGATCTGAAATAACGCGGATGGAATTATGTACGACAAGAATTTTGACAATTTTAATTAATGTTTTAGTAATTATTGGGATAATTTATATAATAACGAATATATGGAATTTAGAGAAATTTAGTATCAACTTTTATACGCACCGCCTAAGCTGAGGGGTATATTTTATTTTGTCATTTGGTTTGTAGCTCCTACAAGGAAACTTCGGGGTCCTCACAAAGTATATACACTTTTTATCAACATAAAATTTAGAATCGATTTAAACATGTCCCTCTGTTCGCGGTTGGTGGTAGGTTGGTATTGAAAATGGGTGAAATCAACCGCAGGCCACGCAGCCGAATATAATTTTCTTACTTGTTATATATCGCGATTAGCTCAGCGAATTCTTAATAATGTCTGGAGGTATATGTGATGGATTGCAAACCGGCGTCTACAATCTCCGCATGGCACGATACAATACGTATCACTTGTTACTTCGATGATAGATAAAAGAGCGATTGGAATTAGTTTTGCACTGAACTTTTATATGAATGAGTCGTTTGTCATATCTCTCATATCTTGTAAATTCTTGACAATAAGATGTAAAATCTTCTCCCGGCGATGCACACTACATTGCTTGTAGTATGGGGTATGTTAAGTTTATGCGGATGTATGTAACATCTACAAAGACTCACGATCAATTCAGAATCATTTTCGGAATCAATTTAAACAGATGTCTCATGTCTGTCCCTATGGCAGTGAGTTCAATTTACAAGCTGTAATTTTTCATGTATTTTGATGAAAATTCGCACACTGTCTTGTTTTTAGCCACGGACAAACTCTATTGGAAATGTGTTGGATCCGACCATGTTTACGACAATGCTAAGTATAAGTAAGCACGATTGAAGGATATCTTTATATGAAAACAATTTGGAATTTTCAAATTTCTTAACAAAAATCGCTAAATAGCGCTATTTCACCATACTAAGTTGAGGTGAAAAACGTGGATTATATGGGGCAGTTTTTTGAACCCCTCCCACATAAGCGCTCCTACAAAAATTGAACTTATATTTGGAAAAATGATCTTATTTTCATTATTTCATGATGAAAATTGCTCGATAAGGGTAAGAGTTCGACATAGCAATTAACAGGACCAAATTTAGATTAAGTAGGCCTACTTTTTCGACCACGTTTAATAGATACATTGTCATGTAGGCTTTTACAAGCAACCAAGTCTCGAATATAGTTCTTCGCTACGTAGATAAGTGAAGAATAATAAAATCTTTGACAGGAAAATTAAATTTGCTAACTCCAGACCTTGTCACCTCTCCCGTCTCTTATCAGATGGGCTCTCAAAAAAAGTATATCTTCGCTTGGAAACATGATATAATTTTTGGCGTATGAAGAATTCTGTTAAACAATTAATAGAGCATTAAATGGCCGATATTCCCTAACAATAATAATTTTTTTGTTTGTTTTATTAAACAACATAAAGTCATGAAAATCCTCTGCATTACATTAGGCAACTACCGGTATATGTAAAGTGTAAATGAATCTATTCTACAAACAACAAATTTTGCTTAAACAAGACTTTTTATACATGTTGAATAGAAAGCCTGACTGAAAATCCGTCTTCTACTTGTGATCTTTTTAAGGTTCACGACATGAATATCCACCTGTACAGCGTAATGCGGCTAATGCGCGGGAACGAGCCCGGATGCGTGTGCTTTCAAGTGCTTTTGGCCGCTTAAAGACGAAATTGCCAAACATTCCCCCCGACACCAAACTCTCGAAATTGGATACTTTACGTTTGGCCACTATGTACATAAAACAATTAAAAGCTGCAGTTGAAGGCGGTGATAATACAAATCTAAATGGTGATCATATCAATGGAGCAATAAATAAAAATGCAAATGGTTTTCTCAGCTCACAACACGGCACACAAAGTATGGTACGTATATATATGTATATATATATGTGCATCTAAGTATATGCAGCAAGTAATTGACTACGCCACGGATATAAAAGAAATGTTAAGTGATGTCAAAGACACCACTTAACTACTGCGTAACGAGAGGAGGAACAACGATAATCTGACTGCACCAGGCAGGCGTGTGTTTTCTCAAAAGCACCAAATTTCTATGTCATCGAAATGTAAAGAATTTGCTACATTTTAGTAACAGTACGCTAATCCTTAACTTTACGTACATTTTTGAGCGACGAATTTATTGTATTAAGCCATTAAAACCATCTACCCTTATACCTAATGGCATATTTTCTATATTTATTACATGAATGGATGGTGTTGGTATACATTGTACTCCAAGAGAGACATTTTCTTAGTGTTAGATTTGGAAAAATGAAATTAATCTCCCCACACATCTTTTCCTGTAAATCAATACTTTTGTATGCATTTTTCCAAAATTGAATGTCTTAGCAGCTAAACATCACAAATTATGACAGATTATTTCAGTAGTGAAATTCTAAAAATATAAAAAAATTTAGGAACAATTTTTGCACTTCAGTAGGAACATGATATAAATATTCTTTCTGAATTTTTAAACAAAAATCTTTATCTGCTTTCTATTCTAGAATAAATTTTGTATAAAAAACTCTTCACGAAGTCACATGACAGGTATCAAGGCTGTGATTGGATTTTCTGAAATACATAAGAGTAGTCTTCTTAAGGCGAATCTTGATTACCCCGACACTTGACGGATCAATACATAAATAGTTTCAGTTCTCAATATTATCAATATTGCAACTCAAGAATGAAAAGACCGTAGTAGCGTAGTAGTAAAAATGTTGACCTCAGCAACGGCCAGGTGCCAATCGCAATCGTCGTACGGTCTACCGCACTTAGACTTCAAAACTAACTTGATAGTTGTTCTTCTTATCTATTGGGATACCGCGGTATAGCCGTTTGTTCCAAACGGAATGTCGATATTGTTATACCGTCATGATCTTATAGGTTTAAAATGAAAAACACATAATACTCTTGACAGCCTCAACTGTCTGAAGTGTGTATTCCTCTAGCAGTACCCACAAATTTGTCGCGCCGTTTTGATGACACTCTTCAAATTGTTATTTGTTTTTCATGTTAAGGTAAACAGTGTCTTTTGACATGTTATTCTCTCTATACATCTTAATATAAATATATTAGTTTTTATGCGGGCAAATGTAGTTACCGCAGTCTCTTAACTTGGTACCGAATGACTGATATCCGTTGTCTGTATAATAAGCGGATGAAGCACTTTTTTTATATTCGCTCTCGAAGAATGAAGATATATTAACTTTGTCACTCCATTTTCACTCCCAAAAGTAGATATGAGTTCAACAAGCGTGGTCTTCGAAAAGTAAAAATTTTATGTTACTTACATACACACGTAAACACACACATGAAGTAGAGATTGAGATGATGTTTCATTTCCAATAATAATTCGTCCCAAGCTTCTTTGGTGCTGATACTGTGTCTCGCATGATTATATAATGAAGAGCAAACTCATGCGAGATGTCCGTTCTCTAGTGTCCCATAAGTTCTTCCTATGAAAATTCTTATTTTCTAAGACTCCGTCGAGAATAAAACTTTTTTGCTCTTCCTAACGAACGTTTTCTTTTGTTACAGACCTTGTGTAACATATTCCGCAAACTACAATTAATTGCTTATTACACCGTACTTTGCGTACGAGTTGACGAGAGATTGTTCGCACTCAGTTAGAATGTCAATCGTGTATTTTAACAAAAATATAATACTTAAATTGGCCAGACGGACTTACATGTTACTGTACAATCCTACATATATTCATTCTAACCAAATTCTGATAAATCCCATTTGTTTTGGTTCAATTTCTAGCAATATGGGAGCATCTACCCATCATAACGCCAGACATAGCATGATGCTCTGAACCGAAATAGGTGGCGGAAATTCATAAGAATCTTAAAAGTGTAGGCTAAGTGGAGCTAAGGGTAAGGGCGACTACAATAAACTCTTCATGTCGCCCAATATAATGATAACAGTAATAGTCACCGATCCGATATTATATTATATATAAGTTTAACAATTTTAAACAGACATTTTGGATCGTCTAATTTATTGTTACAAAACTGCGCCTTTTGTGTTTTTCCTTCAGACAAAGTCCGTATCCCTAAATAGTGAAAAGCGTAGATTTTATTTATAATCTCAATGATTTTTGCAATTATTTAAAGGGACTTATTCTTCTAATGCTTATTTGACTCGAATATTATTATTCTACTCTCAACGTACAACTGTTCTCTACACAACTCTCTATCACGACTTTATATCGCAATTGCAGATTACGACTGACTGACTACGACTCTATGTTATGACTGACTATTCTTAAGTGAAATGCTCCGCTTACACATTTTGTGAACATCACAAACGCCGCTTCTCATTCTGTTATCCCTGCTAATCTCTTTTGCTGCTGGATTTACCTTAAAGTTCAACTTGATACATGTACGCGCGGGTGCATGTACAGTTAGTATAGATAGTATTAAGTTCTTTACCGTAAACGCTCGGTAGTCTAGACACGATTCACGATTCCAATTGATTATTTTTTGTGGTACAGAGTATATATCTTACTTTTATTCTACCGATCGATACAGAATCACTTCCTGGATCTAGTTAAGCCTGTTTATCTGCATACTTTTATTCAACCTACAGTTCGTAATTTGTGAGATATTTTGGGCCCAATTTAATCTACTAACCTGTCTTGCCCCAAGACAAGCTCTATTGGAACCAAATTCGATGGATCATCTTTACGACCACTGCTCATAAAACACCTCATTTGAAAAAAGTCTTTAAATACCAGAAATCGGTAGAAGCTGGTATTTTTGTATATAAAATAAATATTAAAAATTGGGCTCGCATGGAACCATTCTTTGAACCATCTCCCATATAACGTCTGTTATGAAAAGTAACAAATACTAATGTTTAATATTTAATGAAAATTTGAACCATGTAACTTCTTTTTTTTTGGGTTCTCACGAAAAGTACGCGTTTAAATGACAAAAAGTATTGATTTTTAATGTTTCACGATGAAAATTAGTCCGTAATAAGAATTCGACATAAGAATCACTGCAAGGATTTTGGACCACATGCGTCTATTTTTTGGAAAACGCAACAATGTATTTATAATTTTTTTCTTTTCTGACTAAATTTTACTACTGAGAGTTGCATTAGGCAAAGTGATGTAGGGTATTTAATGCTCGGACTTCGCCGACTTTAAGGTTTTTCTTGTTTTTCTTCAGATTCAGAAGATTGTACGAAAACTGAATTATCACCTTTAATAGGTTTCAATATACCCTTTAAATATAAATTTGTTATCGAGAACGATTTCAAAAGATATTTCAAAAGAAATTTTTGTTTACCTTCTATTAATAAAGGTAATGGAGGGAGTTCTTTTAGGAGATTTATTGACGAGAAATTTAGTTTCATTTATATTAAATTTTTATTAAGAAAAGTAATTGATAACCGAACAGAAGGCTTTATTAAGGTTTGAAGATTTTTTCGAGGAAAAATAAAAATGCTGTCAATAGCATTGAAAGCTCTTTCCACTTTTGTGGAAACTTTAAACTTACATGTAAACAAAGCGTAGAGTAACGGAGGTAAAAAAAACAGAGCTTCACAGAATACCTGAATGAACTGTACTTGCAATAATTAACTTCCATTGGAAAGCTTCCATTTTTAGAAAAGTCTTTAAATAGTTTAAAAGGATAAGAAGGGCTATTAAGTAGATATTATTTACACAAAAGATCATTCGGTCAGACAGAAACGAATGCTTTCCCCATATCAATGAGGAGAATTCCAATGGAATGTTTGTTGTATTTATTGTGTTTTTCGCAATATTAACACAACGTATTTATCTTTCACGTAATGTTCTCTTCAGAAATCTTAATAGTATTCGTTCCATCATTTAGTTTCCAAAAATATTTTTCACAAATCTTTTATATAAAAGTTTTGTATGAAAAAAGTTTTGTTTGCAAATTTTCTGCAGCGTTTTCCAAAAATGCTTTTAAGTTACTTTTTTATATCCAGATTAGGTAAATTTTAATTTTTTAATACAAATTTTTTTTTATAGAAAACTTCCTGAAAGGAATTTTGTCTTTAGAAGAGGACCCAGCTACAATTAGCCGCTACAAACTACAAATATTTTCTGTTTTACATCTAAACCTATCTTATTAGTTTTCTCGCTAAGGTGTGAGGATTTTAAACAATTTCCCTCATTTCCCGCATTTTTTAAAATTGTGTTTAAATAAACACTTAAATCATTTTTTTCAAAGACCATATGGGTACACAACCACAAAAAACACGCACTGCTTGGTTAATACATTATTGCTTAGGCTGTGGAAAATACCACAATGCAGTAAAACTCAGCCATAAAACGCCTAAAAAGACAGGAGGATATAAACACACAAATACCACACACACATCCAAAGATATCTATATGAGTGTAGTTTACGATGATGATAGGGTGGAATATATTAGCATGTGACGATTATTAGATGTATCAGGAAATAAAAAACCAAAGAAGAAGGCTTGACTTGACTTTTTGTTCTATCTGAATCAAGTACATACGCTGAACGAAAGTTTTATAAATTTCGGACTTTGCCTCAGATTATCTGATATTTTCGTTTAATCTCTAAATATATAAAAAAAAACATTATGCGCACGTATGTGCAGAAATTTGAATTTTTCATCTTAACATTAGCGAGACAGACTGATCTATTACGTATTCCTTTGAAGTTGCAACTCGAATGATGAACTTAGCATATCTCGAATATCGAGTGATTACTATAAAAATAACACAGAGTGTGTGATGTATTCCTTTTGTTTTAAATTCTTCTTTCTTTTAAGAGGTTAGTTAAGGGACTGACTATTATCGCGCCACAACTTCATATGAATGAACGCAATTAGAATTTAAAGCATATGACGTAAACACTTTCACAAGAGTGGTTACTGCAGAAGATAAACAAATCTATCGTTCTATTAATGTATAAACAAAATTTAATTTAATTTATTTATACATCTATATATATATTTACTTATAGAGTTGGCCCTTCGGTTTTTATCATCATCATCATCATCATCTTCAGCACCATCAACAGCAGCAGCAACAACAACAACAAGAGCAGCAGCAGAATAACAATTTGCAGAGCAATACCAACCTAAATACCTCTTCAATAACGTCTCCTCATTCAATTAGTAATAATAACTGGTCGCGAGATGTCGAAAGCTTTAAATCGAAGCAAACCCGTTTAAGCAGTGAAAGTTATATAACTCACTTACAACAAAATCATTTCAATCATGATTATACGTGGCATTCGGAGAACTCATCACCGAATCACATAAATCTGTCACATTCTCATGAGCCCGCTTATCAGTTTTGTCATTTAAATCATCCCGAAACACATTCCTTGCGTAATTATGAACAGCATGGAAGCAATGAGCAAAACTTAAGAGCATTTACAAATTATAACAATTTAACTGACGCTAGATAATATTTAAAATTAAGAAATAAATTCTTTATATCACACGTATCCTTCATGCGGCAAATTGCGTTTATTTTTGAAAGAATAACACGCGAATTGCTTCCGTAATTGAATTATATTTGGGAGCCTGTTCACATCATGCGCATTCAATATTAATTAATATTCAGGCTAAACTTTTGAAGAAACAGCAGCAGCAACAGCAACAATTTTTTCAAAATTTGAAATTCTTACAAAGGGAGCCGTAACGTTCCTTTTTCACTGCAAACTTAATGCGTAACAAAGCGGTCCAAAGAGGTCCGGCTTGAAAGCGAGTAAGCAAGAATTTGAAATTCAGAAATTGCAGAAAATTTGCAGTGGAGCTCCTCCGCTGGTAAGACTCGAAAAAACGCACAAATCATGTTTGAAACCGTGCACAAAGTGTCCGCAATCGCGCCTAACTTTAAAGGCAGTTCGAGGAGGTTTAATGTTAAAGGCGGTTCTCGCAAAGCGTTTAGTGTTGAAAACGGTTCAAGGGGTTTAATTCTAAAGACGGTTCTTTCTCTCTCTCTCTCAGGAGGGTGTAAGCGTTGGATTCAAGGGGTTTTTAGTTTAAGTTTAATGCGAGCTTCTATTACATGCGTGTTTTAAAATTAATTGTGAAAGGTGTACAAGTCGAAACATTTTGCTTGTGGTCTTGGTTGTTGTCCAAGAGCACGCCGAATTCCGAATTAAAAATTATTGGTTATTATCAAAAAATTCTATATTAAGAATTTGAAACATTTGGATGAAAAGCTAATTAAAAACTCCAAAAACTCATCGAAGTAATTGATGTTGAGAAGCAAAGGTAACATGTAATAATAATAATCGTAAAAGACTTTGTATCCACAAATTGGTTCGCGAAAACACCCATCTACGCTGTAGCGTTATTTAGAGTTTACTCTGCCCTTCGATCTATTCCCTTATTTCAGTGATTGTAATTGAGTCTTAACCTAAAAAATATAGGGAAAGGATTATCGGGCGAATTATGTGCATCTTCATTTTGTATATAAATAAACAGAAATTTCATCAAGTATCGTTATGTTGTTACGTTAAAAATAGTATCAGTAAAGTAATAAAAATCATGAAAAGCCTAATCATAGTGAATAAATTTATATTTTTCAATTATTCTAATTAAAATTAACTTTTTATATACATCATGTCTTAATTAAAGATGCATTCTATTCAGAAAGTTTCACAATCACGGTTTGATTACACATTGAAGTGGTAGTGGTAGTTTCGTCCTTTACGCACGATAGTAAAGATATATTTGCCCATTTCTGCGAACCAATCCGAAAGTATGGCCAAACATCTGGAAATGAGCTTCATTAGAATTAAGAAATTGCGTGACTAATACCAGCGCAATACCTCTCCGTTTTCTCTCGGACATTTCAGCATTTAATATCAGCTGTAAAAAATTAATTAATTAATAAATAGATTTAATATTTATTTCATTTTTACTTCAATGAAACTCACATGATACATGCATTTTCTCCAAATCTTTGTTTTGCGCCGCCAGTTAAACAAATTTTTTCGCTGGTCCCCAGTAATCGATAGCGATCTGCCACCTGAAGTGTTTGAAGCTATGGTTTTATTAATCCCCTTGGAAATTGGATTGAATTTGATCATTTTTTGGACCACTCCCCATATAAAGTTTCACTTAAACAAAGTCCTTCTATGAAAAAAAAAATGCAAATTTTAATATTCTTGCAAGAGAAAAGCCAATATTTAGTATTTTAAAAACATGGAAAATCTTGATTGAATGGGACAATTTTTTGGATCATTTTCCATATAACTACTTGCACGAAATGTAAAGCTTGATACGGAAAAGGTTTAACTTATAAAACATTATGCTGAAAATGGGTCCTTAGCCCGAATTGAATCACGTGATCCGCTTACTTACTTACTGTTATATATTCCTATACAACATGTATATTATATTAATAAATATTTGTAAATTTAAACAATATTTCATTTCATTTTTAGTTGTATATATATATGTATATATTTAATATTATATAAATCATGTGGGTCGCAAAATGCAGAAAATATTTTTTAACGCAGAATTTTTCAGAATGCAATTGTCCACGTTTTATGAGGGTTACCTGTATATATAATATTCACACTTTTGCAATTAGAAAAGAAAAAATATATGTGTCTAAACAGTAAAGTGTATTTGCATGTGTTTGGGCATGCAAATATAACTTATACACACACTACAATAGAAAATAAGTACACGTTAACCAAAAAGAACTTTTCATGTTTAATTATTTGATTTGAGTAAGTGCGTAAACACGGTGAAAAGTAGGGACTGAGGGGTAGACGCACACATCTGCTTTTACGGTTCGGACATTTACTATAACTGAAATTCCGAACCGGAGTATATCGGCTTAATCGTCGAGCCTCTCATCATCTAGTCTATGCTGATGTGCTTTTACAATTCGTCCTGAAGCATGTTAACAAGAAGCGAAATCCTTCGATGTATCATTGAGTCAAAATTTGATATAAACTTTTTCCATGGCCGTCTACCATGTCGGTGTAAAGAACGCTCGGATCAAGCACATGACACGATTACCAAAATGCCTACTTTTGAATTTTATATAATGGGCACCAAAGGCAACGAACATAACCCTTTTATTTGTACGAAATTTCAGATGAATATCCGATAAACATCTTCACTGATGAAAATTTCGCAAACGTTTCCGTTTTGTCAAAGTTGTCTGATTGAATTTTCTACTACGATTCTATTGACTTTGAGAAACGCAATAAACTCTACGGAAAAGCTAATTCTGACACCCACATCAAAACTGATTGAATCAAAGCCTTATGAAAAGTCCAGAAGCCGATAGCAATAGCCATCATCACCTGATTTGCAAAATTCGGAAGCATTTCCTCGGATTTGTTAGGAGATTTCTTCCAGTTCATAATAAAGAAGATGTTTAACCTTCGTGCCCCGCATTGATTTTTTTCTTTTGATTTTGCAGTTTAGACTGATTTCTTCAACTCTGTTGTACTTGAGGTATAAAACATAATATATTTTCGTAAACCTATTAGTATAAATCATTGTGTCGTTCGATATCATCTTCGATAGTAAATTTGTGAACCGAACACAGTAATACTTCGTGTTCTACTTGTGTCCCAGATTTTAATTAATATTAGAAATGAATTTAGGAATTGTTATTAGTCTAGTTAATAAGCGGCACTGCCGACTTCAGCGTGCATATTTAATTCACATTTTTTTAAGATTTTCATTGTTTATTACAACATAACAAAGAACCAAAATAATATATTTTTATTAATTTTAATTATAATCAAACTATCGCAATTAAGACAAGACAAAAATGTTCACCAGTTCCGTTACAAAATCTAAAAAAACATTTCGTAATAAATTTAACTTAAGATAAAATGCGGCTACTTTGGTAAAAATAGCACATTTGTTGCTGTAAAATGCATTATATTATTATTATTGGTTGAAAAAGAATCCTATTTAGACACTAATTGAAGAGCACTTTTTCTTTAATAAGTAAAAGTATAAGAAAATAATTTGTGGGCCTTAAATGCTTAATATAACATTCGATTAAAGCAGATAAGTTTAATTAGAGAATGTCTTTTGTTTTTACAGTGGAAATAAAAAAAACGAGAAGCTTTACAAAAAGTGAAAAAAGGTGTATTTTTGTTCCATTCAAGGCTTATTTTGTTTTACCGCTGGCACCAATATATATTTGTAAATAAGTGTTGCTATTAAACCCAAAATTAAGGGCATTAACCAAGATTTCATAGACGTTTCTTCATTTTTAGTTTCACTATTCCAGTTAGGCTCTGACTTTTCCGGGATATTTGTTCGTTCATCAAGGATAATTTCGCCAACTTTATATTTTTTCATCATTTCGCGTGCGTCAGAACTGTGACCAACATCTTCAAAGTATTCTGTAGCTTCTTTACCAGCCAATTCAAGTAATACCTCTTCGCCACCGGGATGCTAAAAGACAAAACAAAAGTATTCAAATTAAACGGCTGGCTATTGAATAAGAAAAAGCAATAAATCGTTATTTAAAATAATATAATGTTTCATTTATTAACTTTGGTAGTTAATTAACTCCAATGAGTTGCTATAAATCAAAAACAACGCAAGGTCTCAAAAATAATGAGGACAACAACAACTTATCTCGAAGTTCAATTAACTTTTACAGATTAGAAAGTAAGCAGTTTGTTCGGAAACTTGATGAATATTGAATGCGAAAACAAAATCTCTTGTAGATATATGAAAGGCGAAATGTCTTTTGACAACCGTAGAAGTGCCAATCGGCTTGCCACACTTTGCCTTGAATTTTTAGGCAACCATCATGATGAATATCTATAGGATATTTTTCAAGTCAGTCTTTGCTGTACTAAATATGCTGTTGGCTTTTCGCGGGCGGATAACCTTCAGTTTCAATAGTTGCTGCTTTTGCTTCTAGGATTTTTGTTTTCATATCTAATTTCATCTATCAGTTAATATCCTTTTCGATGATCCTGACACGCTCCTTTTGTAGAAATTACAAAAATTGAAATAACTCGAAATAAAGTTGTAAAAGTTCACCTTTACCTATAATTAAGCAATCAATTTTTACACATTTCTACGTCTTCCAAATTATGGCACATCGAACTTAATGATAAATGATTGTTGTATTATCATTAATAATTATTATTAGTAATTAATTAACTAAAACTAAACTAAACTAAATGAAATATTGTTCCTCATTTTTATGATTCCAGAAAGAGAACATGTTCTCTTTGCACTGAACAACGAAAACAAGCAACATTACCGTCCACTATTCCAATAATCACCAGATTGATGCAATCGTATATTCTGCTTCGGTCCCATCTTGACAGCAAGCTGGCATAAACTCCACCGAAAGACTTTCCTAATTAAATTGTTGACATGAAAAATTTTAATAAATATTGGAAAGCATCTCAGAGACTAGATATAAGAACATATGGCCTACGTCAAATTCAGGTCAGCAATTTCAACTAACTTAACCTAAACTATGATTATTCAATAAATACTATTTGAATACTCGTGAGATTTTTGAAAACTTAGGATTTCAACCTCCGACGTCCCTTCCGACTTTTAAAAATAGCAGAAGACTTTTGCAAATAGTAAGACTCTAAAATGTTTATGTAGAAACAAATAAAAATTCGGTATTAAAATAGCTCAGACACATTGTTTTTGTTGCTAAATGCAATTAAATGTTGATATAGAGTGTATTCAAGGTTCAAACGTATCTGATTTTTTGCTTATTTGAAATATATAAAGAATTTTTATGATAAAATAATAATAAAAAGTTGCTGATATGCCTGAAATACTACAGATATTGACAGATTGATATAAATTAAACCAATTTCAGAGTGCGAAAGTATGAAAGCGACAAATAAATTGTTGAAGTTTTACTTTTTAAACGCTCAATATTATTTTGCCTATATTTTAACTTAATAAATTTTTGGATCAATATTAATAACATATTGTAAGTTGCAATTTTTTGTCTATTGGTTCCATATTTATGGGCTGTGTTGCCTAATCTTACATTAGCATTTGGTCAGAGTTTTAAATCGTTGTCTGGCCCACCTTGCAAGTTTGAATTTTTCATCCTACGAACTGATATCTGGTCTAAAATTTTATCTGTAAACATCGTTCTAGTGATACGTATACAATTTTTAATTTTCTATCTGAAATTTTTGCAACCATTGTTCCAACATCAGCCGGCGGGCCAACATATTCATATAAATCGAAACCGTGATGATTTTCAAACAAATCTTTTTAAATGTCGTCTTTTTTCTGTCGTCTCTGATTCGTATTTCTGGATGTTATAGACAGAGTGACAAACATAATATGCTTCCTTTAATGGTAGATAATAATAATAATGCAGCACATAGAGGACCTGTAATCAATTAACCCATGCGTTTAGATAACAACGTTCACTGCAATTATTTTTGAAATTATGAGATAACTGCGTTTGTATAGATCAATGCCACATATTATAACCTTTACTTGTCTCCAATCGTGCATATGGTTGCATCCCGTCCATTTTTAAATTCGACCAGTAAACATAAATCAAGTGACAACTAAGACTGGCTGTAAATTTCAAATTTTAGCTTTCTATCGTAACTTTTCGAAACAAATCATCTATGAAGTCTTTCATGCGTATTTTTGGGTGCCACGAAAGGAAGAACAAATCTCCTATAGCCCTTTCTTCTGTGTTTGACATAAAAGTTTAAAAATAGTTAAGAGCTTGCTATTAACTGTGTAAATTAAATGTAAAATAATTTCAGAATATATGATACTTATATATGACGAACTTCATTTACGAATATTTAATAACGATTTACTCAAAATATTTAAGAAAGGAAAGAAAACAATGTAAATATAAAAGAATAGAGACAATACTGACGGTCGACTTACTTAAATAGCATTTTTAAAACAAATTCTTGAATTTGAATACATACATATAAATGTACATATATATTTTATATTATTTGTATATTGTTTATTGTATAGGAAGAAATTGACGTTTGCAACTAAACTAATTAACAAGTCAAATTAACTTGAAACAAATATTTTGGATACGAGGTGTGTTCAAAAAATGAGTGACTATTTTTCACGACAAATACTTATTTATTCATAAACATCTATTTTGTGCTCTTCAAAGTAATCCTTGTTTTATCCAATCCCCGAAGCACTTCTGATATAATATTTTTGATATAACCTTGAGCTTTTTCAGCGATGCGACCTTTATTTCCAAAACTGCGTCATTTCATGGATTTTTTGATCGTCGGAAAGATCAAAATATCGCAGGGTCGGGTTAATATGGTGGCCGAGGCAAAATTACGGTGTTGATTCTGATGAAAAACTCACGATTTGGGATAAGCCAATCGATGTAACGACATCCTTAACAATTTTTCTAATAGTGATTCGATGATTTTTCATAACAATTCGTCATTGCTTCAACGTTTTCATCATTTTATGTGAATACTTTTCACACAAAATTTAATAGAGATTCTCCGATCCATTTTTTCGATAGCAAAAAATCGCCAAGCACATCAGAACACGTTCAAATTTTATATGTCACAAATAAACTAAATATGCCAAATAGCTGATAATGTCAACACACATTGTGTACCGGCGTAACAAAAAAAATTCAAGAATCGAATGTACGTAACCCGCGAAATATGAAAAGCCATTTTTTTGAATATACCTCCTATATGACTAATACATTAAATTTTTCAAAATCTTCTTTTATAGCAAAAAAAAATAAAATCATTTGAACTTTGCAACTCAATATTCTATACGCATATTACAAATTGCAATAAAAAGAGAAAACTGCAATTGATACGATTATGCAATAGAAGAATAGCTGCTATTAACTGCTATCACAATTTCAGATTGAACTAAGCATTTCAATATTGTATTAACTTAAAAACAAGCAAGCAGTTTTCATCAAAAAATAATATAACAATAAATAGTAATTTGTATGATTGAAATTGTTTTTGACAAACGCTGATTTTTTAACTCATGATGATGTTTCTATCAAATCAATGGGAGAAGGTAATTTATTCTAAACTCAGTGTGACATCGATACCATTTATTTACAGGCGAAAATTATCTGAGAGCAAACTTTGAATGCTTGCTATCTATAGAAAATGTATAAATTTACTCAGCATTTATAGAAGTTATGGGTTCTCCTTGCTTTAAATAGCTATTCTATCTTAATCGTTATTACGTTTTTAACACAACATTTGTAATTGCAATACTTAAACGATTTTAATTGATTCAAATACATGGCGTGCGTACAAGTAAACAATAAGGGGTAGAAAAATTATTATTAAGAAAAACTTGTAACGTAACGGAACAACAAATAGTCTATTATTAAAACTACTGTAATGAAGATCTTCTATTTGGCGATTATTTTTTATATAAAAGATCGTTTTCAATTGTTTTTTGCAAATATTACAATAATAGAAGCAGAACAATATAATGCGTAATTTCTTTTGTTAAATGCATAAACCTGTAATTTTGCTTGAACTTATAATCCTAAAATCCATTAAACCCATGAAATTTAATATTTAAAACTATTTTTAAAGTATTTAAATAATTTTTTTTTTTTAGTTTCGATCTTAATATTCTTTTTCACCTTTTCAACTAAGAGCGTTTATTATAATAAATCTAATGTACTTTAAGAAACTTTTTGATTTTTGACACATCACTAACTATATGTGAATAATGAAAAATAAAATTTCGTTTGTTTGATTAACTAAAACGTAATAAAATTTCATATACAATTAATATTATATGATTCCACATATCAGATCATTTAATTGCACAACTATAAATCTCCAAGAAATGCAAAGTCAGCACTTGTTTAAAAACGTTGAATTCTCAAAAGATACTCAGCTCACCTCATTAAGAAATGTGGTCACATCGTACACGTTATTATGTATGATAAGCCAGGAACTTTTATTGTTATTGTGTTCAGACACTTGTTTGCAGCTAAATAATTTACAAACGTCGTCACCAGCGGCCATTTTCTACGTTATGTTTACAATCACACTCTTTAACACTTAACAGTTATTTATTAATAAACGAATTTACTAAATCTTATTTTGTGCTTCTGTACTTGGGAAATTGCTCCGGTCCGGCCACAATTATAAATTACAAATATGCAATTTTTCCATTTATGCAGGCACGAGCCACATAGATCAGCAACAATAGCGGTGATAAAATGTTCGAATTAAATAAGTAGAGATGAGACAATGATGGTATCGATTATCAATGGATTCGTATCAATTGCAATTGTTATCGATATTTTTCATTGTTTTCTTTTTTAAAGGAGATTTAATAAACTTATCTAGTACAATGAAAGTTCTTTTATAAATCCTTTTAAATATTTGCAACGTCACGAAATGAAAATTTTTAGCGTTTTCTTTTTGTTACTCTTGGCAAGCCTATTCTCAGTTATATATATATATATATATATATATATATATATATATGTATATACATAAAAAGCGCTTTTTTAAATGAATGCATTCAAGCAGAGTTCTATAAAAAAGGTCTATACAATTTAAGACTTTTAAATCGCACAGCTGTATTAATTTTTGACTACATTTTTATTTATCCTTCTATATTTTTGGCACATGCGCAAATTATCCGTTATGTTTTGTTTATATCCCGTGTATGGGTTATTACGGCTGATTTTGCTCATCCCTTAGTTTTTGAACGTAAAAGTTTTGATTAAAGGATATTTCAAAGTCAAAAGTATATTCGCATTGCATCGCAGAATATTCTTTTTTGACTGAGCTTATAAGCCATAATAATAGTCATTGAAGTAACAATAAAACAAGCACAAAGAAAGCTTTCGTAAATTTAATCTTCTTTCTTAATACTTTCAACTATAACTGGTAAGTGAAATGAAAACGAATTAGTTAAAAATATATGATTACGAGTTACGCAATTTGAAGAACAATCATGTAAAGTGAAGTGCAGACGTTTGTATATACGGTCCATAAGGAAACTTTGTCGGTACAGAACTTTATCGATATAAAAGCAAGAAAGTGAACTATTGGCAAAATTATTGAGTTTTCAATTATTTTTTAAAGTCGAATAAGCCTTTTATACTAGAAATCAATGTAAAATGAGCCTGAAAACTTATTAACTACGAACGGTTTACCAATCTGAGTTTTGTGTATAATTCGATTAAAAAAAATTAATCTTTGATAATCATTTCCGCTGTAGATTCCCTCCAACGACATTAAAAAAAGAAAGATTCACCTTGAAAAATTTTGCCTTAGAATATTTTCAATTTTTCTTGAAACTTGGAATCGTTAGTGTTTTATTATAATTAATAGTATTTCTCAATGTATAGGTATATTTTTAATCTGTGTCTTCATTAAAAACACCGAAAGAAATTCGATTTGTTTTCGTTTTCCTGAGTTAAAAATTCGCACAACTTCGCAGCATTTTAAAGAGAACTCTTCAAGTTGCCTGCCTCAGATTAGATGAATATATTCGTATCCTTTATATGATGGAGAATAATGCCGCAATGAGCGAAAACGAATTTAAGCGCAAGGTACGTGCGCCGGTCATCCATTTACATCTTTTCCGATTAATTTGACATAACGATCAAACAAAATCAAAATAGCGTAGCTATAGAATGGCAATACCCATTGGATCTTTTACCAATGGGATGCATCTTTTGAAAAATTGAAAGGCCTGAACATTTCGAAGCGTATATCAAAATCGACACATCAAATGAAATTAAAGCTGCGAATCAACTTAGGTCCGTAAGAGAAGCCGTGGTGGTTATAATGTATTCCACAAAAAATCAAATTAAAATTTTTTACATTAGGTCTGATTGTACCGCAGAATTAACAAATTAATAGCTATTAGTGATCATACCTATTAGAGTGACATTATATTTCATACATAAATGATAAAAGTGAAATTTTTATTTTCGTTAAACATATTTGTTATCAATAAACACCTTTTATACTGGATTGAAAGAAGCACGAGAAGGTACATTATCAGTTTAATTGAAAAGTTCACACACATAGCAAACATTCGAAAGAGCCTTAAAAATGTTTATTCTTTAATACATATTCCCGTAAGCTTTACAAGTAGATTTTCTTCAAATGTTTCGCTCAATCTGAGACAGGAGGATAAAGTATTTAATTTGCATCTATCGCACAAATATCTCCTTAACTTTGGCATAAAAACTTAAAGTAAAGAGTGTACATATTTCGATCACTGAAAGCTATTACATTTTATTAAAAATTAAATTTAATTTGAAACTGAAAATACTTCTGTTTTGCATGTAGCGAATTTAAAAATTCAGATAATAATTGAAAACATTAAATGTTATTGGACATTATTCAGTAAAAGTTGAAATAAAATAAATAGTATTTCATTTTTTTTCAATGAAAGAAATTCGTGTCAATCATCAGATAATGACTTATTCGAATAACCAAGAATAGCCAAAATTGACAATTATTTTAAATCTATTTTGAAATGAATTCATTCAATCATTTTTTTTTTTATGAACATGATAACAATCAAATACAACGATTGCTGTCATTAACTGATTACATTATAATATTTTTTAGAAATCTTTGCTATTTTTTAAATCAGTTCACAAAGAATTGCAAGCATATCGTTTATATGTATGTTCACTTACTTACGTGTTTGATATATTTAACAATCAAAACGCTCAGTATATATTGTCAGAAAAATTTGCTCATATACTTATGTGTATATGTATATGAAAGAAAACTATTAAATTCTTAACTGCATTATGGATGGTTCTCTTATATTCTCTATCAAACAAAAAACATGTTGACTTCTTTATTTCATAAATAACACTTTCTATAATCTTGCGAGTTTACGCACTTTTCCGTTATAAATATTAGTAAACTATTCAAACCATAAAAGGCTCTCTCTCTCTCTCTCTCCCTCGTAGCTAAAGCTACAAACCATTTCTTTCATAGAATGAAATACTAAGGCTGAGATAGCTTTGAAAAAATTGTAATCAGTCATCAGTCATTTGAACTTTAATGACGGGATAATGTTCCATTTTCATCAAATTATCCAACAAAGAAAATGAAAAAAGAAAAGGAACGTGTCATGATAACAAGAGACAAAAATATCAAAAATTCTTATATATTCGCTCGATAGCATTGCGAAATGTATTCTTCTTCCATAAACAAGAGTCTTCTTTAAGTTCCGCCTCCGCTACCAATTATCTGTGTCAATTGCAAACATAACTCTTACGTCATATTTAAGTCTCCTCTCATACGGTAAATTTAATTGCTACTAATCTCCTAAGGATTATATATACACGATCGTTCTTTCGGCTTATATTCGCGATTGTAGGGGAAATTTTTACGATAGTGTGAGGTATCTTAACTATTGCAAGTCTTGTTAAATTTAATCTATGGATATCCAAAAAGCATTTTGAAAAAAAAAACGAAAAACATTCAAAAGACGTTTTAAAGTGAAATACCGTCATGTTTTTTAGTGGATATCTCGTTATCATCTGCACTAATATTATCTAACAAGTAAGGAAAGCGATTTTACAAGATATTTCTTTCTGCATCCGACCAATATTTGATTCCAAATACATTCGATTCTTGTTCGTCGTAGTCGTTTAGGAAATCGTGCTTTGATTATTAAAACGTTTTGAAAATAACGCAGATTGTATTCTACTTTTATTTTTAATATAATTGTTAGAAATTTGCGAAACGTAAAAAAAACTTTTTATCAATTGCGGGGCTGTTAGTAAATGGTTTACTACTATATTTTAATCGAGTTTTTCAGTAAAAGATTAATAAAATTTTGATAGAATTTTCGATTTTTTTCCCTTCAGTTGTTGTTGGTCTATTGTGAGCGTGTTCAAAAATTGTTCAAAGCCATGTACAAAATTTCAGCCCCCTATATTTATTTAGGCGAATAATTCCAAAACATAGTAGACACATGGCGCTTGTTCTAGTGGGAAGGAAAATGAAGACAAATCGCAAAACAAATCTCTACCACTGACGGTTTTAAGAGCTAAAATATATATCAGATTTTAGATCGATATTTTCCGTCAATGTTTGACTATTGCAGAGTTTTACTTGCAGGCATCGTTCAATTCAATTTCAAAACGTATTTCCACTCCTTCATTAAGGAGATATGTATCGTAGAGGAGTTGCCATGAATAGCTATTCTCATCAAGATTTGTATAAAATGTATTCAATTTGAAGCAATAAGCTTCGATATGTAGAAAGTTTAATGTGGTCGTTAATTGAATTTCACAAATTTTTCGGCGCCCTTCTTCTTCCACATCAATGTATTGCTGCAACTTTTGATATCAATTTTTCGAATAGCAGCAAATAAATCAAACTTGATTTTTTATTTCATTACGAATGTAAACCTTAGGCCAAAGTGTGTACATAAATTCGGTTTAAGCCAAATGTTTCCACTGTTTTTTTTCTTTCATTTTTTTTGCTTATTTATATAGAAAAGCTAAGCAGATGCGTGCAAAAAATACGTTGATCACAATTGCAATGCGTGACAATCACGCACATACTGAGTGGATCATTGTAATGGTTGTGCGGTTTTATGTATGTTTTTTTTTGCACTTATGCACACACATGTAAATGCTAATGAAATCTTATTATATCGTTTCTTCTTTTGTTTTATGCGTTAATTATGACTTAAAACTTCGCGCATATGTTTATTATAAACAATAAATTTTTTTTTAAGAATGGGATGGGATCTCTCAAATTAGAATGAATCCATAAATATAAATAATGTCTCTGATTTATAGGCAGATAATGACCTTCTTTCTCTGATTCTCTTCCCGCGATTTTAATACGTTAACAGAATGTTAGCAACATTGTTTGCGAATATTCTCACATACATAAGTGCAAATATGCGCATTTGTGTGTCGGTAGATATAAGAT
Organism: Glossina brevipalpis; assembly: GCA_000671755.1. Lineage (NCBI taxonomy): Eukaryota > Metazoa > Arthropoda > Insecta > Diptera > Glossinidae > Glossina > Glossina brevipalpis. Next base: position 1,449,438 of record KK351014.1, read on the forward strand.
ACATAATTAAAACGTTTAATACAAACGTTAACTTGTTTGGTCAGTTTTTTTTTCTTCTTCATCAACAAATTTTCACTCATATTTCCATTGTGTTTCGAACGTTCTACTATAGCACATACAAGCACTGTATGCGTTCAAAATATATGCGAACAAAATCATTGATTAAGTTTAGTTAATTGCCGGCTATTGGCGAAGCAGGAACAATTTAATAAAATTATAGAAGAAATGCAAACATTTTCAAATCGAGTGTTATAAAAAGTTTTCTAAAATTTAAATTTTATATTTTTTGTACAATTAGTGATAATATAGTGTAATTATACGAAACATTAATTATTTAAAGTGAAACAAAAGTGAAACAAAAGAAGCAAAAGAAGCAAAATCATGCCGGTGGATATAGCCAAGTACGTTACGTGAGTATACGTATGCATGTGTAGAATATTTTAATAATTTTATAAACTCAAAATGCAAGCTAAGATACTCTTCAGTCAAGTAAATTCATATGCATAAATGGCGATATATGAACACAAAAAGAAAAAAACCTTTTTATATACGATGTGCGGTTTATTGTTTTTGTTTCTATTTATCATCATTTCTAACGAATTAAATGTCTTTGAAATCAGGATACATTATAACAAAAAAAGAAGAAAGATGGAGGATTTGCCAAAAACAGCTATTTATCAAGATTGGTATAAAATGTACTCAACTTAAAGCAAAATAAAGCTTGCGTATGTAGAAAGTTTGAAGTGGTCGTTAAAGGATTTTTACAACTTTTGTTTCCCTCCTTCCAGGGTATCTTTTTCTAATCGTTTTCATCGAAGTAGTATTTCAGATTATTGGAAAGGGAGAAATGCTTGTCAAATAAAATGATTCATTGACGATTTTACTAGTTTTTTTTTTGGGCCGTAAATCTTATACAAAAGAAAGAGAAAAGAAAATTGGATTCCAATGCATCTCTATCACGTTTCGTTCACGTGTGTAAAAAATAAATGAAAATATCGTTAGTTTATACAAGCTAACATGTAACCTTCCAAAATCGTTATAGCGTTGATATTGTTTATGTTTTTCTTATTATACACTACACGACCGGCTTTACAGAGTATATTAAATTAGAGCAGTTGCGTGTTACACCTAGATCTCTTCAGTATATTATATTATGTGCCTGTCTGTCCGTCTGTCTCTCTGATTTCTGTCAATGAGTTTTGTGTTCAATCTACAGGTCGTAATTATTATTATAATTTTTTTTCAATATGACTCGTTATTTAGGATCACTTTGTATAAGTCGTGCCCACAGCCTGTGTGTTATATGTTGTTATACCATTCACCATAAGCTGTAGCCATTCGTAGTTAAGATAAGAGATCTAATGTAGTGAGTATTGAAGCCTTCCGACTTGTCATGCTTTTTATCCACTAGTCGTGCGGTAGTTCATTATTGAGATATTTTGACGAAATTTCATACCCCTCCGTGGTTTTGCCTAAAAACGAACGTTATTAAAAATGAATTGGGTCGGATGATATTTGAAACCATTCCTTACTTAACGCCTTATTTTGAAAAAGTGATTATTTAAAAAAAAATTGTAATATTCAAGTTTTTTGAAAAAAATGGCTGAGTAATAGTATTTCGACATATGAAATTACTGCGAGAAATTTGTAACGGATAGCCCAATTTCTCGAATTCTTTGCCTCATAACCATTCTTGCGAAAAGTATGCCTTTATATGGTGAAAGGAAATATTAAATCAAATTGCTTTATAATTTGATATAATGATAGGAAATTTGACCATGTAAATCAGGCGTCAGGCCCCATAAAAAAATGCTCATGAGAAGTCTGCGCTTATGTAGAAACAATATATAATATGTATCACTTTGTCAGCTAAATAAACAAGAAATTGTATTAGACGAAGTCTTGCAGGGCACATAATAATAGGACCGACCCGTTGAACTCGGATCTTGTTTATTAAAGAGCGATAAGAACAAAGAAACTGGAAAACTATCCCTTAATTTATTGATTCAAAATTGAACGCCCTTAAACCAGATAATTTCTGATGCTTTTTCAATAGAATGCACTTTATCATTATTAAAGTCGAAGACAATCTGTCAGTTTGTCTGGCGTTTGCTTATCCATTCACGTTTTCCTTTCATGTACTTATTGGCGAATGAAGCTGATCCAAGAATTTATTTTTTCTCAATTTGTAACCGAGGACAAATTTCAATAAGCAAATTAAAATGCTGAAGACCATATATTCTTCATGAAGCCGAGTGTAGTGTTACCATAACAAACATAATGAGAAAACTTGTACACATCGTGCTGCAGTGGTTTGAAAAAAAGCGGAAACCAGAACTTAAAAAAATTAATTTTATCGTAATTTATCAAAACAGAAAACTGACCTTGAAAACAAAAATTTAATTTCATTGTAGTTTTATCAACTCTTTTTGCTTTACTTAGAGTAATTTTGAATGGACGCGAGTGGTCATGGTAGAGTCAAAAATTTTTAAAAAAAAATTTTGTCCGGTGCTGTTGTAAAGCGACATTATTCCGCAGTTACGTTTACTTTAAAAGTACCAAACATCAGACGCAGAATTAACCTTCGGGAAGTATTGCAAGCTAATATTAAACATTACAAATGAATTGATGCAGTAGAAAGTGTAGTACAAAGTGTACAAAGAAAAGTTTAAACAAATAAATTTTTTTATATTTAAAAAAAATTTGCTTCTTCTTTCTTTTAATTCAGACTTACTTCAATCTCTGAAACCAGTTGTAATATAAGCCGAACGTCTTTACCTGCCGTCTCTGCTACCAACGAACTGTACACCATGAATAAACTTTGCCGTCAAGTATCAATAGAATCGCCGGGTGCTGTTGTAAAAAATTGTGTCTTTAATTTTTTTGTACCCATTGAAGATACCCCTGCGTGTGGAGCACGCATTAAGATTGTTTGTGCCGGCGCTTGCTACAGACGTCGTGATCGAACGGCCTCCATTAGCAGTATGTCATCTGTAGCCTCCGACCTTAGTGATTATTGCACTTCGATAGCATCCTCACAATCATCCCCAGCTCATACTGGGATACGAGAAGGTTCATTATTTCCCGGTTTTGAAGTGGCCGGCGTTATTGAATCATTGGGTAGCGAAATCAACGAAGGGAACAATTGTGACTTACACATAGGACAACGAGTGATTGTTTATCCTTTCGAGGAACTCCCAGCTGGTTATGCTGAACTTTTGGTGGTACCAGATTTAAAATATGTAGTACCAATACCAGATCATTTACCTATGTCTGTAGCCGCTATGCTGCCCACAGGGGCTTTATTAGCCATGAATGCTGTTTTTAAAGCGCATGACGTAGTAATGGAAATGCTAAAGGAACGGTCTTCAGAAGAAAAGGAATCTAAGAAAAAATGCAAAATTTTGATTGTTGGCACAGGCGGTTTGGCACTGTGGACTGTAAGAATTGCCAGTTATCACTTTGCTTCTACCGGAGCTGACAATTATACAGATATTACTGTGGCCAGTTTAAGAGATGAGGGCTTCCGTTTAGCTACAGAAATGAAAAGGTAACTTTTTTTAAATGCAATTAATACAAAAGTACCGTTAATCAAATCTTCCTACACTAATTTTAGTGTAAGTGTCGTGCAGTGGAATGAATGCTTGTACGAGCCTCAATTAATTGAGCGTACACAGAACATGTGTAGTGGTCCAGTAAATGTGGTCATCGATTTCGGCACAACTTCACGCAGTTTACATCGCTCCTTACATTGCTTATCAAAAGCTGGTGTGGTTTTAATTAGCGAAGAAGTTGCTGAACGTCTGCTACCAAAATTTTCCCGCCTTTTAAGTGGAACCCAGCAAAAGATTATACCTATACCAACGGGTTCGATAGAGCAGTTACGCGACTTAGTTAATTTAGTGGCAGAGCAAAAGGTATTTTCATTTTCTGAAAAAAAAAAACAAATTTACTATTGATTTGAAGTAAAAGGAAATGTTTTTAACAGATTCAACCTCCACCATATTCAGTATTCCCTTATGAACAAACATCTGAAGTTATACAAAAACTATGCAATTCTGAAATACCTGGACGTGCTATTTTACGTTTCCGCGATATTGAATAAATGATGTTACGAACAAAATTTTTCTCATAAGTTCGTACATATGTACATATAAACAATATTCGCAGATACACCAACAGGCACCCATACGTATATAAATATCTAAGAATTATTGATGTGCTAAAGCCTTAAATGGATTTTACTAAGTTTTCATTCTTTAAGAAATGCGGTCTACTTTCAAAAGTTTCAGTATTGTGATCTTAATTTATTTATCATTTTTCTTTTTATTTATTATTACATAACATACACGTATACGTCAAGTAATTAATTTGTTAACTTCTTCATCGATTTTTATTGTAAAAATATCCAGTTGGGTCACCGCAAAGAAATTTTTTTTACAAATTAAAATAAATTTATAAAATCTATATCAAGAATATGTTCTACGTTGCTATGTGACTCCGAAGTGGTAGAAAATTCTGTTATTTTACTAAAGAATTTATATGGTAGTGAAGCTCTTCTACATTTCGTCTATCTTTAAGGATCCCTCTTTATCAAGCATATAAGAAAAAGTCGTGTTATTCATTGGAAATTGAAGGTCACTTTGAGTAATTTTTTCTTTCCTTGTCTCGCCGTCTAAGCAAGTAAACAAAACACTTTTACTTTCTACGCAAAAAATAAACGGAATAGACAAACATAACTGCAATCTTAAATTGTTCCTAAAATCGTTGCATTCGTTGTCTTCCTTATCAATAATTTATATCATCTTTAAGATTTATATTTGGATCACGCCCACACCTTGGTTTATAAAGATTTGATATGCTATAGCAAGTCTGCAATTCTTTCTCTAACAAGTAGCTCGGAAAGTTTCTAATTAAATATACCCAGCATTCCACAACTCTTCAATAAAGGAAATTAAAAACAAATATCTTTAATTTTTAAAAATAAATCCATCTGAACTTACTCTTTATCCATTTCTATATTCTGTATTTCGCGATCATAATCAGTCGGATAATTTTCTAACTCATCCAATTTGCTCATCATTTTTTCATCCACTTCATACACCTCACCCTTGACATGATGGCCCCACCCAGGTCGATCCAACAGAAATGGTATATTAAACATAGTGCTTATAATTAGTGGATATTTTTCAACCATTTTGCCTTCGCCCAAATATCTTGCAAAACCGTTATCAACATTAGTTAAAAAACTGTGATTGAAAAGTCCCTTTTTTAGAGTACCGTAAAAAAAAAATTTAAATAATTTTTCTGGAACTTTTGCCATTTTTTTTAAATTTAAATTTAGTTTAACGAAAAAGTGAAATAAAAAGATAAGATAAAAAGTATTTGAAATTCCAAATTACATTTATCGATAAATAATTATCAAGTTCCTTTCGAATCTTTTTCGTATGGTATTTAGAGAAAGAACCATGAACGAGAGTGAAAAAAAATGATGAAGAGAGGGGATGGCTTCATCAAAATAATTCAGTGGATTATATAGGAATAAATCAACAAGAAGATCAACAGCATAGTAAGCTTGACATAAATCATAAAAATGTGGGTGTATATTCTATATCATTAATTATAAACTATCGATATACGTAGAGATGATAAAAATTCATAATTTCAATTAATTAAAATTGGTAATGAAAAAAATTTTAATTAATTAATACAGAAGTATTTGCTTAAAAAATTAACATTGTTTGCTTATTCATAAAAATATACAAAAATAAGTTTACATATTATAGTCGAGCAAGGCCACCATACCGCATCGCTTAACACAACTCTTCATTTCTTTTAGTGATAAAATAACATATATTCTGCCTTGTTACAGCAAAAAGACTTACCTTCAAGCTGTAGCAGCCTTTGTATAGAGTGAGGCACAGAGTCTATCTATTTCGTACACTTAATTTGCACGTCAAATCACTACTATGGAGGATGTTAGAGGCGGTTATGCGTGCACGACTGCAATGAATTTTTCTCACGGTTATTAACGTGAATAAGTAAAAATGTGAATGTAGGTAATGGTGGCGTACGTATTGGCAATTGTAATGTCGAAGGGTTGATAGGAATATCGAGGTTATGATGGTTTCAAGTTATGCTGTTATCATAAGCGGAGAGTCATCATGTAACCTTCTGATATTCACTTCCATCGTTAAAATACAACTTTGTAAGGGCTTGTGGCCGTAATTTTTCTTTTTTATGCTCAGTGCTAATGCAAATGGCAAAGTGACACCATAATTGACACGAAAATTGGTATCATCTTGCAATTTGCATTAGTATTAAGTATAAAAAAGGAAAAATTACGGCCACAATTTCTTCATAGCTTGCATTGTAACGTACAGCATGACTGTCAAAAATTTATATTATGAATTAATTGCTGCCAATCCATTTGAGTAGCTTGGGTTAACTTTTGACTGTTACTTTCTCCCGCGAAAATCGCATTGTGTAAGCAAATCGTAAATTGAATTATCTTTTTACAAATTATATTATTTATTGAATTTAAATTTGTGAATTAAATATAAGCTAAAAAAAAGATAAAAAATCTGGTTTTTCTCAAAAACATTGTGTTTGACATTCATTTTGTTTAACTATATGATCTAACACAAATTTGGTATAATTTTGTTTTCATTGTTGTTGCCTGTTCTTTATTGTTTCCATTATGTAGTTTCTTTACAAAAAACAAACGAACGTTTGTTTATGTTTCACATTTGAGTATCGTAGTGCTCAATTACTGATAGCATCAACAACGGTACATGATACTAAAAAAAATCTATTGTCAATTGTCAACTTAAAGAACACAAAGTGACAATCAAGAGTTACATTATGAATCTCCAGTATTTTTAATTTACTGTGGGATTGTATAACAGTAGTTATCGGTTTTTAATCTCTTTTTGAGTAGTTACAGCAGATTGAATATGTTAAATGTATACAATATTTGGTAAATCAAACATGACATTCTGTCACGATCGTGACCCATTTGTTCCATTACTAGGAAAGCATTTTGAAATTTTTAATGATTTAAATTATCTATACGCTCTTTTAGCAACATTTTAAAAGGATCAAGACAATTCTAATCCTATATTCTATTCAGTAACTGATCATATGCAGCGCAAACTATTCCTTGAAAGCCGAAACCAATACCGCTTAAAATATTAATACCAACGTAGAATCGTGAAAGTAGTATCGCTAGGATCATTACTTCAATCTATATAGACTATGCATCGAACTGATTAATGCAGTTTAATTATATTTAAATAATTTTATTATTATTAGTAAAACATATAAAGAGTTTATGACTGCGTTAAATTTTAAATAATATTTAAACTTGTTTTTGTATATTTTTACGAATAAGCAAATACTTTTTTATTAATTAATTACAACTTTTTTTCATTACAATTTTTAATTAGGTAAAATGAGACGTTTACACAAATATTTATATATATATATATATATATATATATATATATAGTAATCGATTATAACCACGAGAAAATTCATTAATAGTTAGCGTTTAATTAATTACTAAAAATATGCATCAAAATTTTTATTTGTGTCAAGCTTACTATACTGATGATGCTAGTTGTTGAACTGTTCCTATATAATCTGCTGAATTATTTTGATGAAGCCACTTCCTCTTCATTATTCTTTTTCACTCTCGTTCATGGTTCTTTCTCTAAACACCGTACGAAGAAGATTCGACAGCTATTTGACGGATATATTTATCGATAAAAGTATTTTCGAATTTCAACCATCTTTTATTCTATCTTTTTATTTCACTTTTTCATTAAACTAAATTTAATTTTAAAAAAATGGCAAAAGTTTCAGAAAAATTATTTAAAGTTTTTGTTTACGGCACCCTAAAAAATGGAGAATTCAATCACTATTTGTTAACTAATGTCAATAACGGTTTTGCAAGATATTTGGGCGAAGGCAAAACTGTTGAAAAATATCCACTAATTATAAGCACTAGGTTTAATATACCATTTCTGTTGGATAGATCCGGGTGGGGCCATTACGTCAAAGGTGAGGTGTATGAAGTGGATGAAAAAATGATGAGCAAATTGGATGAGTTAGAAGATTATCCGAATTACTACGATCGCGAAGTGCAGGATATAGCAATGGATAAAGAGTAAGTTCAGACGGATTTATTCTTAAGGGTTAAAGATTTTTATTTTTAATTTTCTTTTTTTATTGAAGAGTTACAAAATGCTGGTTATATTTAATGAGAAACTTTCCGTGCCACTTGTTAGAGAAAGAATTGCTGAGTTGCTATAATAGTAGCATATTGAATCCTTATAAACCAAGGTCTGAGCGTGATCAAAATATAAATCTTAAAGATGATATGAATTATTGATAAGGAAGATAACGAATGCAACGATATTAGAAACAATTTAAGATTAAAGTTATGTTTGTCTATTCCGTTTATTTTTAGCGCGGAAAATAAAACGAAAGGACCGTTCCATTTCCGCTTTCGGAAGTGAATTGGAATGAAAAATTTACCAATATTTTAATGATCAAGACAAATTTAAACAAACATTCTCTTGTAAATATTTCGATGCATTTAATCATTATTTTTATTTCCTAATAAATAATATTAATGGACACATTAAACGACAATAATAAGATTTGTCAATTTTCAATTTCTTTATTTACCCGTTTGATCTATTGATTACATAAGAAAAGTAGAACCGGGTTTAGAGCTTACAAAGCCATTTGTATAGTATTAAACAAGGTTAACATTATGCACTTGCACACCATTTTTTACTCAAAAAACAAGATTATGATGGCATTGAGAAACAAAAAATAAAGAAAAATATACGTCCGAGCGATCATGTAAAAACGTTACTTATAAGATTTTTTTGCAGTTTTTTGACAGCAGAGAGTTGGCGGATTATTATAAAAATATAAAACGAAGTAAAAAAATACAATTTACTAGTAATGGAAATAAAAATGGAATAGGAAGTCCATTACAGTTTGTTATAACATTCGGTAAAAAAGAATCCAAATAAAAATTAAGCCTAAACTCCTGCAAGGAGACTTGCTCAAGGTCGAAAGTTTCAAAAATTGCAATGCAAAGAAAAACTCTAGCTTTCGGTTTCTTCTAACGATTGGAAACGATTTGAAGCATTAATTGGGGTGATAGGCTGCTCTTTGATCATCCTCTGAACACGACCGCCGTGGCGCACCTCTTCAAAGGCAGGTTCATTTTTCTTTTTGCGTTGCTCTTCGGGCCGAGCAGCACCCAACGATGGAAAATAATCAGAATTAGTTATATCAGGCGCTGCCTTTGAACGTAATTTAGATTTTTGACTGGCTTCCAAGGCTTTCTAAAATATTGATATATGAACATTTGCGTTCGTTTTTTCTTTTATCTACTTACCACTCGATATGGTTGAACTGGTGCTTTTGGCATCTCCATGGGTATTTGCGTTACTTCATCAGCTGGTATAACTTTTTTCCAAGGTCCTCCATCAGAGAAAGTACCTAATTCCGAATTAATGTTGCCCTCATTATCACCGTCATCATCACCGCCATCTGATACGCTCTGCTCCTCATCATCATTCAGTGTCAATTGACCAATTTTCAAGCCTGAATAGTCTTTCCGTTGTTCTTCTTCAAATTCTTTCCATTCTTCTTCGACATTCTAATAAAGAAAAACAACTGTTGTAACGGTTTGGATGCAACACAAATACCACACAAATAAGTAAACATCTTTGCCTAACAAAAGTCTCCATGCACACACCTGCTCATTGTTTTTTATCTTATCTTCACCGTCACCACTGTTCAGACTCAGACTTGCAGAGTTCGCTGTTGTTATAGTCTCCAATTTTTTGGGTTTTACTAATTCGCGCTTAGAGCTTTCCTCCAAATTCTTTACCAACTCTTCGGCCGTCAAAAATTTTGGCTTTTTCGATTTTTTCTTATCCTTTTTAGCAAAGAAATCGTCTAAATCAGCCATTGTTGTTAAATAAAATTTGGACACCTTCAGTCTGCAATGGCAATATTGATTATTAATATAATTAAACAAATTTTTCCTCTAAATTACTATCGGATATTTGCTAAAATCTAACATGCGGAATTCTCAACTTTCATGACTTACCCGACCTTTCAAAGAAAAAGGAATTTTATTATGAATTGTTTTTCCATTAGAGTAAAAGAGAAAAACATAGTTTGGGAAAATAACGTCCATACAACAACTAGGCACCATTTTATTTCAGTATATATTTATCGATAGTGAAAAGAAGAGATCTAAATAATCGGACCACATACCATTTAAGACTTGAAATATGTCTAAAAAAAATAAGCAAAATTCACTCGAACACACTACAAAGTCAGTTATATCTGCCAAAAATCAGTTATGTCTTTCTCAAACCTGCTGTGAATTCATATACACGCCACCCGTTACCTAATTTACAGAATGGTTTGATAAGACTTGATTAAACTTGTTGTATATGTTGTTACATTATTGAAATGGAGACACTTTATGTTCATTTTTTACTTAATGAAAATAACGAAAATGAATAAACGAAGCAACTTGTAACCATAGAAAATAAATTTAACATAGATCGAATTTAATTGCTGTGTTGTCCACGTTGTTTTTTCGACATTTTTCCATTTTTTTAGGAAGGATGCTAATTTTGCAAACGGTTTGGCAAGTCCAATATGGTGTGATGTCTTTGAACTGCTAAGGATTTAAATGATAGTAAGAGCTAAAAGGAAAAATGTGAACATATGGATAAGACTGCAAAGATTACTACAGATTTTTCGAAAAATATATATATATAAAAATAAACAAATGAATAAAATAAAATATGTATAAAAATAAAAAAAAATATATAATTTCGATTCTTCTAGAATATGTGAAATAAAATTCAACATCTGAAACACATTTTTTCATCAAATTTCTCTATTTTCTGTAAACGCTACAAAAAGACTATCTGTGTCAAATGCAACTCTGCTGAGAAGTTGTTCTTTATCTACTAATTTCTTTGGCGCTAAGCCATGCCTTTAGAAAGTGTTCACAATCATTTCAAAGCATTTCCAAGCAAAAATATGTTAGCGTAGATTCAGCTAACTGGACGCTAAGCAAATGCAAGGTTGAGAGTCTTTCTAGAAATTGAAAGTCTAAGATGACATTTTTAGAATTGATTATGAATTCAAATATTCAATTATACATTTTTTGGCATTGGACCAATTACACTTCATTTTTCTTTTCATAGATTCACACAAATCTCGTAATTGAATTATATTCGCTAAGAAATAAACTATAGAATATTCTACAACGGTTGTCACTCCGTGTCCACACCTGGTATTCGTGCACCAATTAAATGGGCCACAAAAATGTTCATGAGAGCTAGTTTTCTGTTTCCTCTTTTTAGGAATTTCAACAGAGAGACGAACGTTTAAATCCTATCATTCAACTATAAAATTATATCAGCGCTCTCCTGTGATAGATACAAAAACCTCTCTGCTTTCTTTGCTACCTTCTACTTACATATTTGGCCACTAAATGCACAGGAATGGTTATAAGGCACACTGCAGCTGTATTGTGAATGATAGCTCTTAATATTGTAAGAAGTTTCAAGAGATCCTGTTGGAAATTTCTTCCCCGGATTCTCTTCGTCGTATTTACGCATTTGGAATTTGGTAATGGCTTGTAATAGGCGTTTATATTTGTTATTAGCAACAAATTACTAAACTGCTTACACAGTGACATTTTGTTTGAGTTTTCTTCTAGTTAATAGATTCTGGATAATAATTCTCTTGATCAGCTCTTTCACTGGGACTTGATTCATTATTGCTGCTGCTAGTGCTATCTTGGGCATTATTGCTATCATCATTGTTATCATCGGAATTGTCTTGCTGCTGTAAACAGTACCAAGTTTTGCAGATTACTTGAGAAAGTTCCATATATTTCGTTAGATTGTAGTGATGACCAATTTTGGCATTTTTTCTTTCGTATTTAACAAAGGCAAATCATTATAACCCCAGGCTGTACGTAAATTATCTTCAAGTTGAGGTATTGTCGGCTCCAGTTCTTTTTTTTCCATTTCATTAACTTCTTTCTTTCACCTTCATCTTTTATCTTATCTATATCTTTCGGATCTTCATCCAAGGTCGCTAATAAGGAGGTATGACCAGAAACCTCGCTCTCGGCTATGAAATATTTGATTAACACTTTGGAGTACATGGAAAATTTTTCTTCTATTAAGCAAATAGAAAACAAAGGCAAGCCACCACATATATATATATATAATTTTCCATTTCTCCTCTCTCTCTCTCGCTCTCTCTTCTGCTTCTACTTTACCTAGAATGAAATCTAACCAAAGATTTCCAATTGATCATTATCTGTCCAGTTTGCGGGCTAACTAACCTCTCGTATGAGGTATAAACCTTTCTAAATTTCTTTTACGAAAGCTAGGCATTTTGTGTGTTAAATCCTACTTGGAAGAGTTTAAAATAGCACAAAAAATTGAAGAACTGAGTCGAAGCTGACGAATTAATCTAATTCAAAAATAATATAAAACAAAGTATTCATTATAGACGGAAAACTAGCGAAACCGAAACCATTAGCATCCAATTTCAATTTTAATAGACATGTCACACTTAATTTTTGGATCTCTAACTAGCCAACCAACATAAACAAAACAATCAAGGCTCTAATCATGCAACATTTTGAAAGCAAATTTCACTTTTAATCCACGTTACAGCGTTATGTCAACAATTTACTTGCTGAGTTTCATTTTCTGCACCCTCTCGTTTTGAATTTTTATGAAGAATCCTGGAATGTTTGCTGAAAAGATTAAAATTTTTTTTTTTTAATTTAATTTTAGCTGTTTTTTTTTTTTTAATTTCTATTGATTTAGAAAAGTCAATGTCAAAAAATTTTTCTTATTAATTTGCTGCCGTTCGTCTCAAAATACTACTAGAAATTTCGGTTTAAAAAGTGCGACATGTAAGCGGAGATTGGTAGAGTGTCTTTGAGAATTTATATATGTTTCTATTCTTCCATTTATAATTGTGTCGTTCTTTTAAACATAGCTTTAGTCACTTTTGATTCGATGATACTCCCTTAAGTTAAGTTGATAGCTCTATTTTATGACGAATTAGCGACTGCGTTTTGTGCCAGGTCAGCCGATCGTACAAATATCTTGCTCTTGGATAAAGATTTGATTATACGATTGTGCCAACTTATGATTGATAATTTTCAAGACATCTTTGTTGTTAAAGAACATTCTGATAAAATAAACTACTTTTTTGGCGTAAATCTTTCTGCTTCCTTGCCAATGATATCGATCTAATTTCACGCTCTCTTTTAAAAACAGACGTTTATTGTGGCCATACCATTCGACTGATTTGCAATAGCAACTCGCATGCAAGAACTTCCGTTTCTGCCAAATTTGAAGATATTATGATTTTTGCGCCAGGGGAATATTTACCACACAATTTACACGGACGGACAGATTAAATTGATTCCAAATTCGATGCTGATCAAGAATATATTTATTTTGTGGGATTTCTGAAGCTTCCTTCCGGATGATACAAGCAGAACGGCAAAATACCCCCCATTTTCGGCGGTGGATTTAGCAACAACAATTATTCGACCGAAAAAATGGTATTAGAATATTGAACTTATAGCTTCATAAAGTGGGATAAAAAGAAATAGGTGAAGCTTTCGGTAATATGAAACTTAGTATTTACACTCACACACACACAAAACGCTTTGTATATCGATTTGAAGTCAAACTCTTCGAAATGGTTAATGTGATCGAAAATTATTATTATCTAAAATGAACGGATTTTTTCTGAAATAAAGGCAGTCCAGTAAAAAACCACTGTATGCACTCCTTTATTGAAAAATACTTTTAATATTCATGTTTGCTTATAGATAGCAATAACATACCTATCTGTTGACACAAAAATAGGAATTCAAAGTTAATATTTATATTTGAAATTCATGAGGAATAAATATTGTATGTTAACTTGCGCTATATCATACACAATAAATTCATTGTATAACAATGATGATTTCAAATCCGGATCAGTGATTGGTTTCCCCAAGGGAATCTCGACACCGTCTTGCCGATAGTGGGATTCTTTGGGATCTGGCATTGTTCTACCATGGCCAAAGCAACTATGTTTTTCTTTTGGTAATTTTGTAACATATTTGGCACCAGTGCATTCCATCATATCACCTAGAGCCACCTCCGACAGCAGCATTAAACCCTTAGAGTTTTGCTTACTAGTGCAGCAATAGTTGGCAGACTTAGACACCATGTCAGCAAAGTAAATACCTTTACCAAACATATAACCAGTGGAAGGAGCTTCCGGAGGCGCAATTTTTAAACCATGGGACAATATGCCTGCGTAATTAGTGAGACGGGAACCATGCCAAAGCAAACGACGATTATGTAATTTTTTGAATGGCTTGAAGCGGCGCGCTTCACCTTGCCGAGATACCTTGAGTATATCGCCAATCTCTAGTTCATACATATTATGCGTCTCACCGTGAGTATTTTGAACATATTTCTCTAGTAAGGCATATTCTTCACTCTTCTTATCCAAAGGCTCCAAAGTAGTTTTGAGCTGCTCATAGTGTTGATCGATGGGATTCTTTTCCTCTTTATGATCCTCTGTTTTTATCAAATTATAGGCACATTCTATTTCCAACAAAGAATCTAACATTTGGCGCAATTTTTCTACTTGCTCGATAGTATCGAGTAAAGGGGGACTCTGGGTCCCAAAGTTATGAGGTATTAAGGTATAAAAACGATTAGTAGCATCTATAAATTTCGTATTAGAGCCACTTTCTTCAATCAATCCTTGAATTTCAGTAAGCACCTTGTAAGCGGATTGAATTTGTTTCTGACTTAATTTTCCCAAGGGCATCTTCTCCATGTCCAAATCAAATTCCATCATTGTACGTTTCATGTTATCAACATCAAATATCAACTTAATGATATCTTGAACCGCTATAGGAAGCTTAGATTTAATACTATGTTCAGCTGACAAATCAACTTTGGCATCTTCAGAGTAATCAATATCAATAGGATACATGCGTCCCGCAACCTGGAACAAAAATGTTAGGGCCATTTTTAAGACCAAAGACATTAGCAACTGACCTTAACGAAATTATGACGATTCTCAAATTCATTGCCTGATTTTTCTAAATATAAAGCTTTGAAGGATTCAATTGCTTCAACTAAGTTCGGAAATTTTTCTAACTTATTGCCTCCAATCGTGGTTCCAATGCGTCCCCAGGAACGAAAGATCCAAAATCTAAGATGGTAGGATAAGAAATACGAATAGCACAAGTTTTATTGCTAACAAACAAACCTATTCTTCTTATCATCCTGGAGCAATTGCAATTTATAATACGAATTTTTATTGCGCTGTATATCAGTTTGACCCAAAACTGCATTATATTTATCCTTGTTTTGAGCCACGTAAACGTGAGCTACATCTTCTAAGCCACTGTCTGGATCGACCGCTAAACCGTCTTTTATTTTTAGGGTCATAGATGTGGGCACTGACTTGGTATAAATGCTTTTCGACTTCACACTTTTTTTTTCCTCTTGCGGTACACGAGCCGAAGGTTCGGTACCCCAATCGCACAATGACAAACTAGTTATATAGCTAATGGCGCCTGTTGCATCACTTTCCACTGAATCCAAATAGTCAACTGGTATTACATGTAAACCCAATTCTTTAACCTTTTCCATCCGACTGCCTAAACGTTTGACCTCTGCGGCTGTAGAAAAGACAGCAATTGTTTTCTCAGTTACTTTTGGTTCGCATTTGCCACCCATCTGCACTACGCGATTTTTAAGGTTCTTTTCATTGCTGTTCACACCTATGTAAGCAAATGTTAAATTATACAGAGGGGGCCGTTCGCGTTTTATTTTAGGTCCATCAACTAAGTCGTCATTCTTTTTCAAATCCACATTTTTGGCTATGACTGCCGCACTGGGTGGTATATATCTAATGGCACGTACTTCAGGTTTCTTGCTGACTTCTTTTAAGAATTTATATTTTTTCTTCAATTCTGTTGGTACCTTGCACGCTTCACGCTTTGGTTCTTTAATTAAATTTGCGCATCGTGTCCATTCAGTCAATTCTCCATTACACAGATATCCAGACTTGTTAAACAATAATTGCTGACCATTACATTCTGGACAAGCCGATAAAGCCCCAAATGCCAATAAATCGGCTAATTGATCGAGTAACTTGCCTGAATCGCCCTCGAAAGGAGTTTGATTGTTAAACAGCAATAATGTATTCCGGTCACTCTTCGACATTTCCTCCTTTATGAAATCACGAAATTTGTGAAAACGCTTTGTTTGCTTTTCTACCTTTTTCATTAACTCTTCTTTAGCCTTCTCATCTTCTTCATCCAACTTTTCCAATTTCGCCTTTTTTACAACCGGAACGTCTTCGGATTTTACTGGCCTTTTTTTACAATAGATATGAAATTATGAAATATTATAATGAAAATTTTAATACTTACGGCAAAGCTTTTTTCACTTTTTCTTGGTCTTCCTTTTTGAGGGTTTCAAATCCTGGCAAATTAGAGCCAATATCTAACCAACCCAATTCGCCACGTAATTGAGCAAAACATTCGTAATGGTGCCACAATGGTTGCCCTCCATATTTCATACCCACTTCGGTGTCGTAAACAGTTTTTCGTATACGAATTTGATCTTTAATAATTTTCTGCTCACATCCACGGCAGGCTGCTCTACCAGATTTTGCGTATTCAATACCAAAATCTTTCAATGCAGTATTTTCAACTTTAGTACGTTTTTTACCTTTTTTTTCAGTAGAGCTTACAATGACTGCATTTCCCAAAGTTTCTAAAGAATATCAGATCGGTTAATTAAGAGTCAGGACCAAGGACCAAACTACTATGCTAACTATGCTCACCAATTTTCTGCTCCAGGCGTTTTTGATCTTCAATTCGGAGATTCTCATAGTTCTCGATATCACCCACTGACGAAGGCCGTTGCTTTTTAAAGAAGCAAGATTCATGAAACCAGTTCGCTTGTTTGCCGTCATGAAAAGCAGACTTGAGTATAGACAAAAATTCAAAATGATAAGCAAATTTTAAAATCATATTCATAAAAATACACTCACCTGAACCATGGCGGCGATACGCAGAGACCCTTGCGCTATATTATTTTTACAGCCCTTACAATTAGCTCGACCGGTTTTTGCATATTCCGTTTTAAAAGGCAATTCCACGTTCATGTTGAATTAAATTTTTTATTGAATTTTATCAACGCAGTACAATACTTACACAGACAATCAAAAAACAAATTACTAAATTATTACGCTTCAAAACAAATTTCACAAGATTTGACGTAAAAGCCGGCGCGAAAACGAACTACAAAATGAAGCTTGACTTTTGTTATGCTATATGAATATTATTTGACATGCATGTTTGAAATTTGTATGGACGTGAAAACAAAACCCTTAAAAATTGAAACAAAATGAAGTGACACACACGCATAAGGCAAAACAGAACGTTGCAACGTTGCAACGTTGCATTTGCGTACAATCTGAATAGGATTTTTTCCAAAGTGTGTAACAAGTACGTAGTAGAAAAAGTGTACAGGAAAATGAATTGTTTTCGAAATCACGCGGTATTAACGTAAATGACAGTCTGAAACAATCACAATAAAAAATATGATATTGCCATATACACGAATATGTTAAGGAATAATGAGGCTGACACATAAATTCTTTTTTGTTGTAATATTTAAAACATAAAAACTGTTAGATGCTTTAAAAGACAAGAGGAAACAAACCTAAATGTAAACATTCAACATACAGTTTAAGTAGTAAAAAGAAGAAAATTAATCTAAAAATAAATATCATTTCGAATTTTACAAATGAATTCAATATTGCCTTATATTAAGCCATATAATGCCTATTCTATTCTTCAGACTAATTTCGAAACTCTTTGAAAAAGCATGACGGCAGATCATCAATCCTAATAAAAACTTAAAGTTGAGCAAGTTTATACAAACCTTTAATACCTAAAAATGCTTTCAATGCGTTCAACTTAAACATCAAAATGTCATAATCAAGAAAAGATTTCACGTTTTTAAACTTTTTAATTTAAGTGATCGCAACTCTCAATATTAACAAGAAGCTTCATGGCGTAGCTTTCAGCTATTTTGAAGGTTTGCTTGGCAATACTGAAAATCTCAACTGACAATCTCCAAATTGTCAAAAGGAAGACATATTTTCTAATTAGAACAGAAAAAGTGTGCTGCTGATTTTTTGGATTTCTAACAAAAAAAATAAAAAAAATAAAATAGAACGGTGAACAGTTTATATAATTTTCTAAATACAAATACTACTCTTAAACACCTTGCGAGCCATGTTTATATAAAGCTTACACCAGTAGATGGAAAAGTAAATCTTCGTCACAAGTTGAAAAATCTATAAATGTAAGTATACCGTGAATATTGATTTAAAACAATAAAAAAGATCTAATAATACCGAAACATGAGTTTTCATTAAAAAAAAAAAAAAAGAGTTGGGTTTTTACTCTAAATCAAATTTGTAAACACATGATTGTGGAAAACTGAGCTGGTAAGGGAATCGATTTTTTATAAGCCGGCATGCATAGGGAAATAATCATTTTAGGACATGAAAAAAATCTTAAAATTGCAAAATTCTTTATTTCAGTTATTTTGGAAAAAATTATTAAATTATTGAAGAAAAATGGTTTCTTTCGGTTCTACACAACGTAAGAATGTGCGTATATTACTGGTTGGCGACCCAGGCGTGGGCAAAACATCACTTATATTATCTCTAGTTAGTGAAGAGTTCCCTGAAGATGTTCCACCAAAGGCAGAAGAAATTACTATACCAGCGAACGTTACTCCCGAGCAAGTGCCCACCAATATTGTTGATTATTCCAGTAAGTTGATAGAACAAGAATTGTGACTTGCAAGTCTCGCGTTTTCTTAATTTTACGTTTAATTTAGGTTCTGAGCAATCTGACGATGTTCTTAAAGAAGAAATTATTAAAGCTCATGTGATTTGTATAGTTTATGCCATAGACGATGAGGATTCACTGGATCGTGTTACCAGTCATTGGCTTCCACGTATAAGGAGCGCAGTGAGTGCAGTGGGAGAAGATCAACCA
This sequence comes from Glossina brevipalpis, assembly GCA_000671755.1. NCBI lineage: Eukaryota > Metazoa > Arthropoda > Insecta > Diptera > Glossinidae > Glossina > Glossina brevipalpis. The sequence continues at coordinate 1,468,639 of KK351014.1, forward strand.
CAAAAGCCCGTTGTTTTGGTTGGCAATAAAGTAGATTTGGTGGATTATTCAACCATAAACGTAAGGATTAGGTATTAAGGCTTTTGATAATTAGCATTTCCTAATTTTTCCTAATTATTGCAGACTGTTCTCGGCGTTATGGAGAGATTTTCGGAAGTTGAAAGTTGCGTAGAATGTTCAGCGAAAACTTTGCACAATATATCGGAAATGTTCTATTATGCACAAAAGGCGGTATTGCATCCTACGTCTCCGTTGTATATAATGGAAGAACAGGATGTAATTATTGAAATTCCATTGAATTTTTTTCAAATTTTTATATCTACTACCGAATGCTAGGGATATATTGAGTTTGACGACATGTTTACGATACCAACAAAGAACTTCCAAATAGCTTGTGCAACAAATTTTTAATCGATTTAGGCATGTCATTCCGTCCGTCTTTGTGCCTTAAATAATAATCCGGTTGCGAAAATTGATATTGATTTCGAATTTGACAAAAATATTAGGGTGCACGCATGTCGGTATTAGAAATGCCTGAGAATATGGGAGTGGTTCTGTTTTTAAAAGGATGTAATTGGAAATTTAATAGTATAAATCAACCACAGCCAGTATTATAGGGTAACGATTTTTTTTTTAAATGAAGGTAGTGGTTATAAAATGTCCGACGCGGTCGAATATTATTTTCTCACTTGTTTATTTTGCAGTTAACTCCTGCCTGTAAGAAATCCCTAGTGCGCATATTTAAAATATGTGATATAGATGGAGACAACTTGCTCAATGATTATGAACTCAACCTCTTCCAAAGACGTTGCTTTAATACCCCACTTCAACCGCAAATACTGGATGAGGTTAAAGCTGTTATACAAAAAAATATAGCTGACGGCATTTACAATGATTCCGTAACTCTCAAAGGATTCCTCTACTTGCACTGCCTATTTATACAGCGGGGCCGCAATGAGACAACGTGGGCCGTTTTAAGACGTTTCGGCTATAATGAACAGTTGGAAATGTGCAAAGATTATTTAAGGCCTTCATTGAAAATACCGCCTGGTAGTAGCACGGAATTATCACATCGAGGTCAACAATTTTTGGTGGCACTTTTTGAACGCTATGACAAAGATGTGGATGGCGCTCTATCGCCGGAAGAGCATCGTACAATATTTACCACATGTCCTTCCACGCCCTGGTCATATTCGACAGACATACGAAAATCCTGCCCCGTCAACGAACGCGGTTGGGTCACATTACATGGTTGGTTATGTCGTTGGACTTTAATGACATTATTGGATGTTGCAAAAACTATGGAATATTTAGCTTATTTGGGTTTTAACGTTCACGAAAATGATACCCAATTGGCGGCGATTCATGTAACGCGAGAGAGGCGTATTGATTTGGCCAAACGCCAAAGTAGTCGTTCGGTATACATATGCCATGTAATCGGTCCGAAAGGATCTGGCAAGACAGGCCTATGTAGAGGTTTCCTCTTAGATGACATGCGCTCGCTTATTGGCAAAGAATTCAAAACTAATGTTAACTATTGTGTCAACACTGTTCAAGTACAAATTAGAAACAAGTTTCCGATGAAATTCATTCTAAATTGTTGTAATTCTAGGTTTACGGACAAGAAAAGCATTTAATATTACGTGACATTGACGTCAAGCACGCCCTGGATCCTTTGCAGCCTCAGGAGGTAAATTGTGATGTCGCCTGTTTGGTTTACGATACTTCCAATCCGCGTTCCTTTGAATATATTGCACGCATTTACATAAAATATTATGCGGAAAGTAAAATTCCAGTCATGCTTGTTGGTACCAAAGCTGACCTCGACGATCGACGTCAAGATTATTTACTGCAGCCCGCTGAGTTTTGTCAAAAGTACAAATTGTTACCGCCACATTTTTTTTCGCTGAAAGCAAACAAAAAGGAATTGTACGTTAAACTAGCTACCATGGCGGCATTCCCGTAAGTATTTTACTCTCTTTGCCTGTATTGCTCGTATGTACGATAATCTTTTAGTCTATTAAAAAGCCGTTATGAAAAATACGTTATACCTCCCTGACTAACTTTCAGTAAAACAGAAAGAAAGTACTTCTTAAGATCTGGAAAAGTCTCCATTTTCATTCATTTTTGATTTGTTAAAAATTTTCGGTACGCACATTAAATATTTTTATGATACGTTTTATGTGAAACTTTTCTGCATACTAACTCTAAATCAAACGATTTTTCAAATTATTTTGTATGAAAATTTATAAAAATAGTTAAAGAATTTTGAAATTTTAACAAATATTTGTTAAGCATGTCCGAGTTAAATAAAGCTCAAAATGTTTACCTGAAACTGACTGAAATAGTTCAGTCGGAAGTTTGGACCTAGTTGACTCACGTATAATATAATACAGATATTATTATAGGGAAATGTAATCATACACAAGTGCAAAGTGACGAAATCATTTGTGTTTTTAGGTAGCCGAGCCCTTGTCCGACATTTGCAGAGTAAAAGAAATTTGAGTTATTATTATAAACAAAATAATTTTTCTCTTACATCCATGACATGTAAAAATAAAAGAAAACTCGATCTGAATCAATCTAGGCACGAACCTCCTGCCTGTCTACTGTTTGAATTCTCAAATTTACGAAATTGAGTTAGAAAACAGGGTTTTTTTTTAAAGAAAAATAGACGCAGTTTACCGATAGCAGAAAAAAAATGTTAAGTAATAATTTAAATAATTTAAATTTAAATAATTAGAAATTGAAGAATACAGCAGCAACATATTTATTCGAATCACAAAAATTATCTCAAATATCCTTTTGCGATAACTGTAAATTACTTTGCGAATTTATTATGCAGACTTTTTCATTTTCATCTGCTTTTGTGTTCAGTTACCCAACTACACGCGGTATACGAGTGCGTCTCGTTGAAACTACGAGCAAATTTTTCAATTTTTGCAGAAAATTTATACATTGGAGAAATTTGTATCACCATTAACGTTGTCATCTAAGGTGACAACATTCTCTTCACGTCCGGACTGCACCTCTGTGCATATTTATATTTTTCAGGACACTGATAAATTTTTGTGGTTAATTATTGATCGATACGTCTTTCAATCTTTACAGCATTATTAGAAGCTTATCAAAACTTTCTTGCTGCAGATTAACTTTACATTTGATATTATTTGTAGAATTAAGTTCTTCTACATTTTCAGCATCAAGGCTGTTAATACGAATTTTACCTTAAAATAATGAGTTCCATTTCATTGACTCAGGTTAGTTTAGTTCGACAGCATATTATTGACGAGTTTGTTATCGAAATGCTCTTGTAAACTTTTCATCAACTTTGCATTGGAAATTGTTTTTAATATTATTAGTCGTAAAAGAATTGAAAACAGATTGTAAATTCGTGGTATATTTGTTTTTAATTTTCCACACATAGTCATGTTTAAATGTATTTAAAAATGTTATCGCTTGAAGATTTAGAAAAAAAATTAACTGAATTCCTTCTTTTCTCTCTATCTTTTTTATTAATTGAAATTGTTTTTTATGGTGGTGTCTGTAAATGATATGACGGTAAAAAACTTAACGTGATTTTTCTTATAAATTCACATATAAACACGCACACTCACATCTACACACCTATCCATCATAAATAAAATATAAATTAATGCGGGGGATGCCTGTAGACGTTTTCAAGCCGCCTGGATATTGTTTTATAAGCACAGGTTGGTACAGCTGTGGGAAACGGCGTAAGTTGAAGTTCCTGTTTTTTGCAAAATATATATAAATATCCTAAAATCGACATCATTTCCTTTTTACTACCTATTTCTTTATTACTACTTTAAGAGAATTGCTAACAACAAAGACATTTTAATTGAGATAATAAAAGAAAAGCCACCACTACCGTTTTATGAACCATTCCTATCCAATAGCTTTTAATCTTAATTAATTCCTATTCAAATAGTTTATATGTTGTGTTATATTTTTTCGTTTTCGTTTCGATATTTTGTTAAACTTGTGTTGATCGCCCACCATAAGAAGGTAAAGACAAATTATTATTGTTGTTCTGGTTATAAGGGCCATAGATTTTTAATAAATTTATAGATAAATTCTCCTAAGTTGTGGGAATGCTGGCCCACAAAAGGAGTAAAGTTAAAGCACATTATTTGTGCAATATAATCGAATAACGGTTTTCTTCCACTTTTAAACATAAGCTACTCGCTTCCTGTCATGGACGGAATTTTCTCTTATGATTTCCCTAAGAGACGTTAACATGATTTATTCCTTCAAGTGATGGAAGAGAGTTAACTAAAGCAACGACAATTTAAAAATTTTTTCATTACTTACCTTCAAGTGGTGGGTACAGTTTTTATTATTTTTCTTTTTCGCCTTCTTTTCTTCATCAACATTTCAAGCATGTTCTAATTTCGCGTAAAATTAAATCGAAAAAAGTGTATTCAAAATATTCTTTAAATTATTTTGAATTTGCAGACATTTGCGTCAATTTGGACTTATGAGCGACGATCCAACAATTTGGTGGAAAGCTGGTCTGGGAGTGGCTGCCGCTACCGTTCTCGGCTTCGTCGTATTACGTACCATCCAGGGCGCAAGTACTTCCTCGCACTTCTAACTGTTGCCGGCTGCTAATTATATGTAAATATAACATTTTCGGAGTCTAAAGCATTTTTGAAAGTTAACTGAATGCTACAATCTATCCTCTGCTCTCCCACGCCTATTAAATTATTCTTCATAAATGTATTCATAAATATACAGATATACATTATATATTATATATATATTTTTATATACTAATTATAACAATAATCTGTAGAATATCCCAGCACATGATTGAATGTAAATAGTTAATAATTGCTTTGTTAGTTTAAAAAAAAATATTCTTTTAATATAAAATTTTTTGTTTAAGTAACGCTTATAATTGGAATTAGGACTCAAAAAAATAATACCAATAATCTATCGTTTAAAAAAAACCAAAAGAACTATGGACTTTTTTTTAATATTTATTCTATTCATCATTACAGTAAGAGAACGTGCGTGTTTATAACTTCAGGATATGGATTATATTATTGTTTGATATGACTAAAAAAAAAAGAATATATTCATTGTAACTTTTAAATAAATGCTAAATAAAACACTTTTACTTTTTGAAGCCTCTCACAGTGTTTGAATACAGCTGCCATCGCAGTTGTGAGGAGGCATCGGATTCCTACTATAATTACATATATGTACACGTATACCCTTTCGTCACTTTTGTTTGTGGATTTCTTTTTCGTTGTGCATATATTTCGACTATTATTTCTGATGAATTCATTATATACTTAGGTTTATATAGGTGCATATACTCTATATTTGTCCGCTCTCATTATTTTGCTTTCTGATAGTTCTGTTTATAACACTAGGGCGTCAGTTATAAACGCTGCCAAACAATCTACAGTGAATCCTGCCACACCAGTCGTTTTAAGCAACGCGCCGAAGTTATACCAAAGTCGGCAATCTTCCCACAGTGTTCCCACAGTGGCAACAGCTCCACATATCGGCATTAATGCTATACAATTTGATGTTACACAAAAACTGAAAAAACTGAAAGCAGAAAAATCTGGACCTAATCCCATAGCCGAAGAAGCAATTAAGGCGGCTATCTGCTCTGCAATCCTTTCAGAGTACGAAACGTAAAAAGAAAGATCGTAAAACTATACGAGTAGCAGGAGGTCAAGTTTGGGAAGATCCTACTTTAGCTGATTGGCCCGATGATCATTTTCGCATTTTTTGCGGTGATTTGGGTAAAGATGTTAACGACGGAGAACTCTTGGCTATACTCCATGATTACATAAATTGTGCGATAAAATTGAATTATCTTCAAAAACTAGAAACAAAAAAAGAAAAAACAAACGCACTTCATAGTTCCGCGCTTACAAAAACTTTTAACTTAACCCTAACCTAAAGCCAATTCTAACCTACATTGTCTGGTTAGTCCGGTCCTTTGCATTGTCAATGTCTTATGCATACGAAATATAAACTTTAGTAGCAACATTAAAATTAAAAATTTGACCGCTCGACTATAAACCATTTTGGGTATTTGTTTCAATGAATTACAATAACTACCGGATTAAGCGTTCAAGCTAAAAATAAACAAAACGTTCAAACAGATCCCAGATTCGTTTCAAGCGAAAACTTCCACATGACTTCTATAAATCTAGAAAAACATCACACCTTTCAATATCATACTTGCACCCACAAAATCTGATGCCTATACAATAACACTNAAAGTCGAACGTTTTCGAAGAGTCTAAGTCTTATTAGAAGTGTCATAAAAGAGATGAAAAGAGTTCGTAATGATCTACATAGATGAGAATGGAGATCGTACGTAAAACTAAGGCCATAGTAGCTCAGGAAAAAATTTCGTAGCGTTCAAAGACATTTTTCTTAGACTTAAAATTAATTTTATGAAACCAAATACATGCATACATTTCACCGATAACTCTCTGCAATTTTTCTGGTACCATTATACCATCACTGTAAGACTTCTGATTTTTCCGATGTGAAAACTTGAATCTGATCAAATGATTCTCGAAGTACACTTTTGAATTCATTTTGAATTTTTGAATAAGAGAGTTCTACAATTCTACAGTCAAGTATTTACAGTCAAAGTGTCTACTCTATGATCATCGCGAGACTACGCCTTTTCTCTCGATAAATTCTAGACGTTTTATTCTCATTACTCATTACTCGTTTTAATCGCATTGGTTTTCAGCCAAGTTAATGATACACAATTCGCTTTCTTTCTACAGCGTGGTTTCAAATCTTTCAATCCGTTTGTGCAAATTTATCCTTTATAGAACGCGATCTTTTTTCACATCTTCGAAATAATTCGTTTTGTTTCCTTTTCTCGATAATTCGCAAACGAAAATTCAATTCATTACATTTTTCACAGTTAATTCATCTAGTGCTTAAGTATACTGCTTCTTTTTGTATCCAGTTTTAATGCAAATGATTCAAAGCAGATTTCCAATCGACATCTGATTCTGCAACGCTGTCTTACGATGAAGTAGAACAGTCTTACTTAATCTTTAAAAGAATTTAAGCGATTTTATCAACGATTAGTTAATCAGAGAGTAGTTTGTCGTTAACAACGACTTCTCACGTCGAGAACAACCGAACCACTGTGTGTAATGCTGATAGATGTAGCCACTACCAGATACCCCAGAAAAGCAAAAGAAATGTAATAAAACTGGCGACTGTGGGACGGAATAAACAAAAAACAATTGCAATCAATTTATATAATTTAAGTCTGCGAACGAAGTTTTCTAACAACATCATAGAGCCTCTGTTTGTAAAAAGATTAGATGAAGATGGACGAGATTAGGAGGACAATCTAACAAAAAATACTTCTAGAAAGCTTGTACAGCGTAAATGTGAATCGTACCGATCTTTACGGCAAATGTATTCAAAACGCCTTCTTACAAATATGGTCTTGAAGTTCTAATGAGATAAAGAAAAATAAGAACTAATGAGAACTAAAAAAATTCGCTTATGACCTTTAGTAATTAAATCTACGTAGGTGTGGTTTAAATGAATCTGTAAGGGAATTGAAATAACAGAATTTAGGATAGTTAGGTTAATTTCATACTTCGAAGAGCTCAGAAAAAAAATATTAAACTTTCTAAGATGTGCGTGTGTGTAGTAATAAAGATATGCTGCTGAGCTTAGTTGTAATAATTTCAATAAAAATTAGTTGAAGATTTTAGAAGAGGAGAGATTAAAGACTTGTCCTCTGTACAGAATATATAATGATACGGAAGCTGCAGGGAGAGACATCGGAGTCAGAGTCAGTAGCAGACAGTATTGCATACAGAATCTTTGCTTATTAAACTGTATATTTCTTCCTTATTAATAAATAAGTGAAAAACAAGTGATGCAGCGTACAAAAAAAAAGTAAACAAATAATAAATAAATAAATGCTGGTTTTTCTTTCTTTCGTTATAAGGAAAGAAATCATAATCTCATTAACTTCACAAGGGGGTGATAAATTATGCAAATAGCATAAGCATATGCACGATCGTGTAAACCCTTAACAACATTAGTATGTCAGCAATCCCTAGCGTCTTTGGGAGAACCACGAACCTTTTTTAACTCGACATATGCCAATCCTCAGTCTAAATCATATCGTTATATCAACCAAGAATCTGTCGCTTATCAAAAATATTCGTAGTTTATGTACTCATTAGCGTTATTTTATCTAACTTAAGGGTTTAAAGTATTCTACTCCTATCTTTCCAACGTGATGCTTTACTTAACTTCTTCCAACGAGTAGGTCGTGGTTTTAAAAAGGAATAAAGATAATTAAAAATAACGAAAAACATTTAATGTGAAATCCAAAACACATTCCTAAAAAATTTTAAATCTAAATCTTCGCGAATATTTTACAAAATTTTTTTGATTTATAATATATTTTCCATAATGATATGGATATGACTTTTTGTTTTGTATAAAATATTTTTATACTATATATTTTTTCATTTTTAATTCTTAATTGGAGAAGATGCAAAAATATACTTATAAGTTTTGTGGTCTATCAATCAATTAATATCATAATTTTATAAATTAATAATCATAATTTTATAAATTTTAATTATAATTGCATTCGCGATTGTAATTAAATTTCTCCGGGCTGTTTTGTAAAAATATAGCTATAAGTTTTCTGGTCTATCAGTTGTTACACCAGCCATTTTGATGGACACTTTATTCAATACCAGCTTTGAATCAATACCTAGTCCCCATACATTGTCAAGTGTTAAATTAAAGGCCCTCACATATGAGTTGCAGGAGAGCAACGTACAATTAAAATTAACAATATGCGATACGGTGGGTTATGGTGACCAACTTAATACAATGGACTCTTCTTTGCCGCAAAATCTAAGAGGCGGAGTGTAACAAACAAACCCATCAAGTATATGCTCTGCATTTAATTGTTTATTGTTTCATTTATTGTATGTTAGAAATAAAAACCATTCATAAATAATAAATTTACTGAATTATCTAAGCGCCTGCATTCGTCTAGAACAGTTGTGAAGAGGTCAAAGCAACATCCTTAAGTTAATGTCCTTGCATCCCAAACGTTACGTGCGCAACTTTCAACCTTTTCAACCGTTGCCGCAAGGTGTTTATTCTAAATTTCTTATTTATCCGTTGAAAAGTTTAAATCTTTTCGAGAAGAAGGCTGTCAGTATCCAAAAACTTCAAAAAAGCCTGCACGATAAAATGTGTGCTATGGAATTGGAAGAATTGGAGTTAACATGCAAACTGGAGAACGGATTACGCAGAGAAGAGCACGATAAACGTTTGAAAGATATTGAAAAATATTACCAAGATACCTTGAAACGTGAAGAAGAACGTATCAGTTATCAAAGAAAAATGTTATTATTGCATCAAAAAGAAATACGACAACAAAAGAGTGAAGTGCTTGACAAAAATTAGTACCTAGATTTGCTTTAAAATAATGCATCGACTGGTCCTTACATTGCCGTTCCTTTTTCGCGACATCCAGAGGAACGCCCTTTTTATTTGGAGGAAGGTTCTGACTGGTGAAAATAAATTTCCAATAAATTTTGTGGAACATTAGCGTTCAAATTTTTCGGCATATAAGACGCAAACATCGACTTCCTGCGAGACAAATGAAACTTTATTTGTGGTTATATGTATAGTAAGTGGATATAATTATATATTTATATATTTATATATATATTTATATATTTATATATTTTTATATTACAGATTGTGCGAAATGCGAACAACCACGAACCAATACTAATAACGTTTCTTCAACTGCCAGCTCCTTAAATATTGGGGTTTCCTATTTATTTTATATTATTATTATTATATTATTTAGTTTTTAAGTAAGTAAATAAGTAACGTCACTTGTCTTAAAATTCAAAATGAAAATGTTAACAAATTCAAAACGTATTTGTATTTAATTCTTTATTAAAATTAGCAATTAAAAATTTTTTTGAAATACAGTGAAAAGTTTTTATCTTCAAATGAAACAAAAATTCATTGAAAGTCAAATCGGTGTTTACAACTCTTGAAGAGTGGTTAGTTAAAAAGTTCTTTATGAATCAAGTTAAATTGTTATTGACATTATGTGCAATCATTTTGGGGATAGGGGAGTTATGCCTTGCTCTGTTGGTGCCGCCGGTGACATGCAATTTCCATCAGGATAGCGCTTTTGAAACTGTGTTATCAATTCTGGATCTACTAGACGAATACCGTCTAGTTGATTCCCCAGTGTAATCCAGTTTGGCTGAACATTATGTGGTCTTCCAAACAGTTCGATTTTACGTGAGCCTGGACTTAAACGTTCTATTATTCCATAAATTTCGTCCGGTTTATGAGAGGTAGCCCGTACTTCGGCAACGATAACGTCGCAATCTAAACCTCGATTTAGATTTTTCGGATTGCCCTTCATGCCCACCAAACAGTGTTCCTTGCCATGATTTAACCAGTGCCCGGTACGGCCAGTGCGAATAATGCGTTGCAGTTGGTTAGTTTTTACCCAAATCAGTTCATCGACACGTTCATAACTAAATAAGTAATACAAAAAATAACAAACCAGACATAGAAAAGAACAACTTACCCCCATAACATCAGACATTCTCTACCTAGCTCCATGGCTCTGCCAGTCACCCATAAAAATATAAGACCATCATCTTGCAATGCTGGAACACCTAATTGACGCATTTCATCATCAGACATTGTACCTTGAAAAAAAAGGAGTATTAAGAATTCTCAGCATGTAGTTCTCTTCATATCCTACACCACTTGTAATACAGTCGAGTCTAAAATTAAATCCTCGCGGATATATGTAACATCCAGAGATACAATAGATCATCTTTCATTATATCGATATATTCAGAATCATTCCCTGAATTCACGTATTTAGATGTTCGAAGTGCAGGTCGTAATTTTTGAAATATTTTGACACAATTCGACCCAAGCTCAAACGTTATTGGAACTCAATTGACGTCTCATTCCAAAAATCGTTATATGAAAAAATTTCAATTTTCAATATTTCTGGAAAATAATCGATGCAATTTACCATCTTAACATATACAATAAATGAGAAATGTTTGGATCGCATGGGATCATTTTTTCAATAAGATTTCATATAGCCTAGCCATTCCTAAGAAAAGTGAGCCATTATAATGCAAAAAATTTCAATTTTTAATATTTTTTATAATGAAAACGACCATTAATAGTTATTTCACATAACAATTACTTGTCCAAATATGGAAAAGGGTTCTTAGGAAAAGTGAGTCCTTATATGGCAGAGGCTACTTTTTACTGCATTATGATAAAAAATAGTTAAAAAAAGAAAGATCAGTGACAAAAAAATAAAATTTGATTGGACTTCGTTTGTTCACGCTTTAGGGTCCCTTCCCCATAAGAGTTTCCATAAAAAGCATGTTTTTGCATGGAAACACAATACAACATTCGATTTGAATATATGGAGAATTTTATTAGTTTGGGGAAAAAGAAATCCATTATTTTTTCAGTATATGGCTACACTGGTAGATTTCTCGTAAAGTATAGATCAAACAATTTCAGATTTATGCTCGTTG